>NW_019168004.1:1301030-1364501 GCF_002303985.1 Durio zibethinus
ATGAAAGTACTTATATACCTTGATTTAGAATAGCAAAAATTTTAATAAAACTATAAAATTTTTTAAAATAGAATTATAAAAGTTTTATCAATTCGATGACAAAGCCATTTCAAGGAAACAAATGGATTTCTTGAATACTCTTGAGGTAAGAGAAATTTTCTAGAGATTTTATCAGAATGATAGAAAAATCTTACAAATTTTTTTTATATTTAAATAATTAATTTAAATAAAAAGCAAACAAAAAGACCATTTAATTAAACACCAATTTAGTGCAACACAAAGTTATTTGGTACCGTCTTCGAACGGGCGCTGTGGGGGTACTAATTCTTCTCCATACGTAACCATACTCTTGAACTTAGTTAGCAACATAGACCAAAACTTATCTTTTTTATAAAATCTTAATTAAACTTAGGATATCTTTAAAAGGGGTAATTTTAACTTGGTGACCAATCACACCTCAACAAAAAAGATTGGTGGCAACTACTGATATTTAATGTCTAGCGATCGAATACCAAGATAGATACGTTACGACATTTTTTGGTTTTTTTGCTAGTTTTTTTTGGAGGGGCTGTAGGTCTTGGTTGTTTCAAGAGAAATTTTTTTAATGTTTGGTAGCATTTTCAGCTCTTAAGAAATTTTCTTCTTTTGCTTGGCTTAACAGGATTCTCACTTTTCTAGGTTTGTTTTTTGTCTCTTTTATTTTTTGTTTGCAAGAAAGGTTCATATTTATAGAGCCTTTTAGGATTAAAATCCCATATTTATGGGATACAAATCTCAGATTTTCAAAGTCTAAATTGTGGTATTGTTTTTCAAAGCCAACATAACACTTTTTGTGGTTTGATTTTGTGCTATCAAGTTGGGCAGGTGACAGGGTGACTTGCGAGTGGTGCAATAAATGCACTAGAAACCTTCGACGAAAAAAAAAAAGAAAAGAAATATGAGAGAAAGAAAATAAAAAAAGGAAAAGAAAAATATATAAAATGTAATAATAAAAATAAAATAAAATTGGATTCACAATAAATTTAATCAAAATATCTAAATGAGTCCAAATAAAAATCGAGAATTGATTAACATTTAATTTTTTCGGATAAAATTGGTGTTTACAATCTATGTAAATATGAGGTATATTTTATTATAATTTTTTATTATAATTTTATAATTATTTAATCATAACAAAAAATTATTTCATCACTTATAATATGAAATTTATATAAAATTTTAATAGACTCTATATAATTTTAAATTATATTGATTAATTATAATTTAATGATCATTTAGCTTTATAAATATAAAATATATATTTAATTTTTTTAAATATTTTATACGTTTTTATCCCCTAATTTGACATGTGCAAGCCATCATCTGAGTCAATGGGCCATACTTTCTTTTGAAAGAAAAAAAATTCATTCTGTGGGTGGATCATTAAGGACACTCTTGAAACCTTACAATATGATTGGATTAGATAAAGAAAGAGAAAAGAAAGGAAAATAGAAATAAAATTGAAAAAAATATTATCAAGGTATCAGATAAAAAATTAAAAGAAAGCGATAGATCTTATCATTTTAAATACCATACGATAATATAATACAAAAATGATATAAAAATATATTAAAAGCAATATAGTTTAAATTTAAAAAAAAATTGTAAATTGAAATTGACAAAAAAAATTGTTTTGTTTTTGACTTGTCAACATGGATTGTAACTCGATAATTTTCATGTTTCAATGTGCTAAATATAAAAAAATAAATGTGATTATATAAATTATTAGATTTAGGGAGAGATGCTTAAATCTCTCAGTATTTCTCAAATTTCTTCATTTTTTAATTACCTCAAATTAAAAAAAAAAAAAATTAAAATGTTACTATACTCTTATTGTTTTCTTTAAATTTCTGATAAAGCCTTTATGAATTTCTAAATCTAATTTTACCAAATTCTTTAGCAGCTCTTCATCAATTTTTTTAATATTTTCTGTTTCTACTAAATTTATAGCATAATAAAAACATTTATGAGTTTAATATTTAGAAATTTTCAATTATTTTTAAGCGTGAAATGGGGAGAGAATTAAAAGCCTTATTTTTAGAAGATATTTATCTCTTACAATTAAAAATTAGGACATTATTTTACAGTTTAGTTTGGTATTTCAACAAAAAAATTAGTTGACATCATGTATTATTTATAAAAAAAAGATTATAATTAAAAAAGAAAATACTATAATAAATTCTTTCTTTTTTTTTTACTATTGAACCAAATAATAATTGTTATCAAAGTTTTATAGCCTTTGGTTAGAAGAGCCATTTAAAAGTGCCATAGCTTTTCATTAAAGAAGCCATTTGAAAGCGTCATTGTCTCTGATCAGAGGAGCTTTTTAAAGTTTCATTGCCTTTGGTTGGAGCTTTCTTTAAAGTCTCATAACCTCTGGTCAGAGGAGCTTTTTTCAAAATTTCATAGCCTCTGGTCAGATAAGCCATTTAAAAGTGTCATTGCCTTTGGTCAGATGAGCTATTTAAAGTTTCATTGCCTCTGGTTAGGGGAGCTTTCTTTAAAGTCTCATAGCCTTTGGTCAAAGGAACTCTTTTCAAAGTTTTATAGTTTTTGGTCAGAGAAGCCGTTTAAAAGTGTCATAGCCACCGATTTGAAAAACCATTTAAAGTTTCATTACCTCTTGTCATAGGAGCCATTTAAAAATGTTAAGCCTTTACTTAAATGAGTTTTTAAATTTTCAAAAGTTATTAAGCCTCTATTTAGAATATTCTTTCAATTTTTCAAAACAAAAAAAAACTGTGTTCAATGTTTCATCATTTGTATGTGTTTGCCTAAACAAAATTGTTATCTTTTTGTTTTTACCTTATTCTTGATTCTCAAAAATAGGCAAAGAAGGGCAAATGTAGACATCTATTTTGTCCAATCTCCTTTCAATCTAAATAATTTCATTATTATTATTATTATTATTATTATATTTCTCCTCTATATCTGGTTAGATTATTTCTTCTCTGGATTTAAATTACACCAAAAGTCATTGTGTATTAAATGCACCAGCACGCGCTACTTCCCAAAGAGCTATCTAGGTTTAAGATTACGGTCGACCGTCAATAGCCCTAAAAATTGGCCAACTCTAGGCATGCAGATTGCAACCAAAATCACAAATCTTCTATGATTTGGATTTGTCAAAAGCTCTACAAATTAAGTCAAAACACTGCCAAAAAAAAAGAGAGAGGGAACTTAGAGGAATATAGAGAACCAAGGGATAATATTGCCAAAAAGAAAAACACAAACAGAGAGTAGCTTTTTGGGTAGATACGGGGTTATAGCCATTCTAACAAAAAAAAAAACACATAAGCATAAAAAAACACCACAGTCCTCATAAAAGAGGAACCCATCAACACAAAAAAAATTTAAAACAATATTTTCTTTGATCTAAGGGTTTGGGAATTTTTTTGAAGAAACTAGTTTGGGAGAGTATTTAGGAGACAAAAAGGTTAGCTTAGGATTTTTTAAAAAAAATCTTTTGTTGCTAAAAAATGAAAAAACTTGAATTTCTTGATGACCAGTTAAATTTTTTTGACCACAAATATTTGATAATTGGGTTGAAATATAGGAATTTTTTTAGTTTTTTGGTACCAATTGAATTTTTCGATAATGGCATGGTAGCGATCGACGGAAAATTAGATTACCACGATGATTGGTATAGGAGGTTTGGTTTTTAAAGAAAGAGACTCCGAGATTTTGAGAGAGAGAGAGAGAAAGGCAATTTAAAAAAAAAAACAAAACAAAACAAAAAAGAGCCTTTATAGGCTTGTCAAAACGATGTTATTTTTGTGTCTAAATCCAACTTGACCTGCACTAAGATCCACGTGTGGACTTGCGCCTGACTCGACCCGTTTGATAAGTTTTCCCTTTTTTTTTTTATTTTGATTTATTTATTTATTGTTTTCTATGATATTATTATTATTATTATTATTATTATTATAGAAATAAAAAAAAAAAGTAAAAAAAAAGAATTAAAATAAAATGTAGATTTGGTAAAATTTAAAAAAAAGCCTAAATCTTAAAAAAAATAATTGTTTAAGGAAAATTGAAATTTTGTTACCACTAAAATGTTGCTTAAATTTTACCAACACTAATATTTTCAGAAATAAATTTTGCTAAAAAATAATAAAATAAAAAATAATGAATTGTTTAAATGAAAATTTTAAATATAATTTTTTTTAAGAAAATTGAAAGAATTTAGTTTTCTTTAATTATTGTGCATAAAATAATTTTTTGAATTTCACCATAGAATTAGGATGATTTAAAATTATTTTTACTAGAATAAATATTTATTTAAATAATATAAAAATAATAAAATGCTTCTTTAAATGAATCTCTTAATTATTACCAAAAATATATTTTTAAGTTTTACCAAAGAGTTGAGATAATTAAAAAATATATATTTATTTTTACTAAATAAAGATTTATTTAAATAATAAAAAAATGATGAAAATAATAATAATAAATAAATAACAAAAAATTAACTATTTAATTAAACCTCTCAAGTAAAAATTTTAAGAAAATTGAGAAAATCTCATATTTTTCTTAATTATCATCAATGAAGAATGGCTTTTAAGATGTCGTTAGAAAGTTAAAATGATCCTAAAATCAATTTAAAAATTTTTAAAATTTATTCAAAAAGTCAAGATAATCTTAAAAAATCTATTTAATAAATTTTGGGATTTCGCCAAAGATTCAAAAAATCAGTTTTAATAAATAGACAAAATATCTTATGATAAAATTTTGAGAATTTTGTGAATAGTCAATTTTCTCAAAATTTTTTCTAAATAAAAATTTTCTATAAATTCCACCAAAGCATTGGAGAATTTATAAAATACAAAAAAAAATAATAATAATAATTTCAAAAAAAATTTCATGAATAAAATTTAGGAAATTAAATTTAAATATAAAAAAAACCATATCGTCAAAAGATTACACATGTTTAATTGATACATTTTTTCAAACCGGCGACATAAAGGTGCTTATACCTTCTTCACTCGTAACCATACTTTTGGACCCAACCCTGATTTCACAGATCTAAATATTTTTTAATAAATATTACTTAATGTTAATATTTTTATTAAAAGATGATATTTTTGGGTGACCTATCACACCCTACAAAAAAAGATTGGAGGCGACTCCAAAAAGTTTCAACAAGTAGAGCGATCGAGTCCCCCTAGATTAAAAATCATTATGAGAGAGATAGAATGCTATTATCCAATTAATACATTATTGTTTAAAGACAATGAAGATATTTTTGCTTCTTGTACGTAAAAAAAGGCTTTTTGCATGCTGTTAAAATAAAAAGTGCACAAGTTTCTGTGATTTTCAATAGTTTCATGACAATGGCAAGGATGTGGCTAGTTATATACTGTATTAACATATGAGCTTAGATAATAATATTGGCTTGTGAAAGCTATAAGCCTTAGAGTTAGCCAATCAATGGTTTAATCAATGCAAATTCATCACAAGTTTTTGCATTAAATTTGAGTATAACTCGTATTATAATTATTGTTTATGCTATTTTGTGAAAATGATTCTTTGGATTCATGTTTCATGACTTGCGTTGATATGGTAATCTAAATATGAATATATTGATCACAAAATGATTGTGAAAGTAGTTAAAGGAATTAAATATATTGTGGACTCTTATATTATACATAGGCATATTTGTCCTATAAGTAAAGTTTGAATTTATTATATATTTGAAAATATTATGACCAATTAAAAGTGGTAAATAAAAAAAGATATATACTCAAGCTACATAATGGTGGAGAAATAAAATTCTCATAAAAATTTGAAATCAAGTTTAGAGATTTCAATAGTCATGAATTTGGAATTGGTCATTGGATATAATATATGCATTAGAAACTCATGATAACATTTGAGATAGTTGATTTTCACTATAAGCTATCATTATAAATGAGATAACTTTAATACCTAAATTTACATGATTTGTAGGTATGCTGTGGATTATTATGGTTGGCTTAGAATAGCCATAAGCCAAAATTGATGCCACAATCTTGATCACGCTATGGTAATTTTTTATTATTGTTAGCCTTAAATTGATAAAATATTTTGAAATGACAAAACAAAAATTTGCTAAAATTGAATTACAATTATTTAAACTTAATTTGAATTTTTTTTCAATTTTTTATCTAGTCAAAAATATGTTCAATTCATCTGGCTTAGTTTAAAAGCAAAATTAGGCAATGTATCATAGAAGGGATCGATCATCCTTAAAGGGGATCGATTGATTTTTTTGCCAGAAAGGAGTTTGTGTAAATTTCATGAAGACCAATTGATCCCTTCCTTGTATGGATTGATTGGTTCTAGGTTTTTAAAGACAAGATTGATCCGCTCATGGAAGGATCAATTGCTTTTTAACATAAATTGAAAATTTGGTACCAAACTTTGAAAAGGGATCGATCACTTGAAAAAGAGATTGATTGCTTATATGTATGGATCAATTGTTTGTGCCTTTTCATGCATGAAATTGTTTCACTTTAACTAACTCAATCAATCCCCTCATATGAGGGGATCGATCCCTTTATGCCTAAAATGCTTGCAACAGTTATTTTTGTCCAAAATTTTGCAGAGGCTCTAAACAATTAATGCAAGCAACAATTAGCTTCCACTTTTAACATATAAATAAAGGTTTCCCATTGCATTTTGAAGCTATTAGCAGCTAAGAAAACTTATTTTTTCCATCTACCATCTTCTATAAGAATTAAAAAACATCTTAATGTGAGAAAAGTGTAAAAATTCTTGTTCTATCTAATTTTCTCTTAATATTCTTCTTAATCTTGATTTGTACTTCAAATTAGCAAAACCCAACCTTATCAAGGTTTTTTAAGTTTGCAAAACACTTTAAAAACTTATATTGTGAGGTTGTGGGCTTAAGGGGGAAGATAACCCTCAAGAGATTATGTTGTTAATTATATAGAACTTTGAAAAGGTGGGTTGTAACATTCAACGAATAGTGGATTGAACTTCTTAGCAAGTAAGGCTAAAGAAGAGGATGTAGGTGCCTAAAAGAATGTCTGAACCTTTATAAATTTTGGTATTTGATTTTTTATCTCTATATTTTACTTTTAAAATTATTAGTACTCATATTTGTTGTGTTTATTCGTTTAAAAGAATTGATTTGTGAATTTTTATGCTTATTAGATATTGAATTTGAAAAAATTAATTATCAACCAATTCACCCCCTCTTGGTTTAATTCAAATCTTTAAACTAATAATTGGTATTAGAGCTAGTACTTTATTTTGTAGGTCAACAACCTAAGAGTAATCTTGAAAATGGCTCAAAAAAGTTTGATGATCAATGTGGAGAAACCATCTTCAAGCTACAAAAAATATGAAGGGCAACAAGAAATGTGTCTCATGACAAATGAAACATTGCTACATTTCTTGGAGGTGAAGGCTATTCCATTTTAAAATCTCTTCTTTTTGTTAGTGACAACTACTCATATTTGAAGACTATGATGAAATTGTTTATACAAGCCAATCACATAAAGTTTGGAGGGTTATTGTAAATGATCATTAAATTCCAATGAAAATGTGGATGGTAGAGATGTGGTCAAGCAAGAAAGTGAATGTGATGCTAATGATATAAAGATGGCTTAATTCAATGTCAAAGCAATGTATATACTCTTTTGTGCATTAGGGCCTACTAAATACAATAGAATTTCTTTGTGTGAAAACGTAAAAAAAAATTTAGGACAAGTTGGCCATCACTCATATAGGTACTAATCAAGTGAAAAAGACCAAAATTGGCATGCTTACCATGAATTCAAGATAAAATAAAAAGAAACCATTAGTAAAATGTCAAACTGCTTCACTGACATCATTAATGATTTAAAGGCTTTTAGGAAGACTTACACAAATGTGGAGACAATGAAAAAAATTCTAAATAGTCTACCAAAGAGTTGGAAAGCTAAGGTAATAACTGTTGGAGAGTCCAAAGATTCACACACACTCTTTTTAGATGAACTCATGGGTTTTCTCCTTACTTATGAGATAAAGCTTAAAAGAGGATAAGAACCAACCAAGAAAAGTGGTATTGCTCTAAAATCAACCTTTCAAGAAGCTGAAGAAAAATTTGAACAAGATGAGGTTGATGAAGATAAAAAAATGGTCATGTTAGAAAAAAGGTTCAAAAAGTTCATAAATATGAACAAGTTCTCAAATAGGAGAAGACCATAAAGGGAAATGATTAAAGAAGAATCAAGTTAAATAGAACTTGATCAAATTATGTGCTATGAATGCAACAAATCGGGTCATATCAAATTCGATTATCCCTTGTAAAAGAAGCAAAACATAATAAAGCCAAAAAAGAAAGCAATAGTTGTAACATAAAGTGATAGTGACTTCTTCAATAATGAATCAAATGAAGAAGAAGTAGCCAACCAATGTCTCATAGCTCTTGATGAGCCCAAGGTAATTTCTAATTCAAATTATTTAAATTCATACACATTTGATGAATTGTAGATGTTTTTGATGAATTAGCTATAGAATTTGAAAGCATGAACATGAAATATAAGAAAATAATTACTAAGTTGAAAGTAGAGAATGAGCTCTTGACTAAAGCAAAGAATGACTTAGAAAAGAAAATTGAGTTTTTAAAATTGAATGTTGATGATTTGACTAAGAAAAATGAGAATTTGCATAACTCATTTTCTAGATTTTATATGGACATCAAAAACTCAATGACATGCTTGAAACACAAAGAGCATTCTTTGATAAAGATGGATTAGGCTATAATAATGGTGACAAAAAGACTCCTTCAAAACTTTTTCTTGTTAAGCCAAATGATTCATCTAACACATGTACATATTGACATAAAATGGGTCATTCTATAACAATATTATTCCTTGAAGAAAGTCACTCATAGAGGTAAACTCATTAAAAGTGTGTGAATTCCAAAAAAGAGTTAGCACATCTCAAAATGAGATTACTAAGATGAAGTAGATTCTAAAAGGTATAAGAATTATGACTACTAACACTCAAAGAGCTAAGAAAGTTTGGGTATCAAAAATAAAATTTTGATTATGTTCTTATAGGTGGATGGGCGTTGTTACAAGGCAAATTCAAGCAAAAACAATCCATTGTACCTTGATAGTGGATGCTCAAAGTGCATGACCAAAGACAAGGCTCAATTTAAGGACTTAAAGGCTAAAAGTAAAGTAGAGACAACTCTAAAAGCTAAATTAAAGGGATTGGCTCCAATGGTAACAATTCTTCTACTACTATTGAAAACGTTTTACTTTTGAAAGGACTCAATCATAATCTACTTAGCATTAGTCAAATGTGTGATAAAGAACTTAAAGTTGTTTTTGAATCCATGTGTTGTCAAGTAATTGATATTAAGACTAACAAACTAGTTTTTATTGGACATCATCAAGAAAATGTTTATGTTGGGCATTTGGATGATCTATCTTCTAAAAATATTTGTTTTATGGCTCAAAAGGAAAATGAAAGTTAGATTTGACATAAAAGACTCGGACATGCAAGTATGCATGTAATTTTAAAACTTTCTCAAAATGATTTGGTTATTGGTTTACAAAAATTGAAATATGAAAATGACAAGGTTTGTGATGCATATACTCAAGGAAAACATGGAAATATCTCTTTCAAACTTAAGAATTGTATTTCAACTACTAGACCTCTGTAACTACTTTATATTGATCTTTTTGGTCTTACTAGAATAATGAGCCCTGGTGGAAAATAATATAGGTTTGTTATTGTTGATGATTTTACTCGATATACATGGGTTCTTTTCTTGTATTCAAAGAATGAAGCTTTTGAAAATTCATCAATTTTAGCAAACAAATACAAAATGAAAAAGGTTATTCAACTTCTAGTATTATAAGTGATCATGAAAAAGAATTTGAAAACCTTAGCTTTAATGTGTTTTGTAGTGAAAATGGTATTAGCCATAATTTTTCTACTCCTAAAACTTCTCAACAAAATAGGGTAGTAGAAATGAGAAATAGAACTTTAGAAAAAATGGCTAGAACCATGCTTTGTGAAAATAATTTACCAAGATATTTTTGGGTGAAAGCCATAAATACCTTTTGCTATATTATAAATAGAGCTATGATTAGGCTAATGTTAAAGAAAACTCCCTATGAACTTTTTAAAGGAAAAAAGCCTAACATAAGTTATTTTCATCCTTTTGGTTGTAAATGCTTTATTTAAACAATGAAAAAAGATAATCTTGGAAAATTTGATGCACAAAATGATGAAGCCATTTTCCTAGGATATTCTTTGAATTCAAAAGCCCATAAAGTCTTTAATAAAAGAACATTAGTTGTTAAAGAGTTTATACATGTTATCTTTAATGAATCTAATCCAACTTCGAAGAAAGTGTCTTTTGATGATGATGATGTACGTATACTTCAAGAAAATATCAATGATGCATCACATGACATTAAGGAAAACATTTAAAAGGATGATGAGGAGTTTCTATATGAACCATAACAAATACAACAATAACCAAATCACCATAGAGAAAGGAGGTAAGTCAAAGATAATGGGATTATTAGTGATCTAACTCAAGGGGTAAGAACTAGATCTTCTTACAATGTGTGTAATTATGTTGCTTTTCTTTCTCTATTAAACCCAAAAATATAGATAAAGCTTTAGGAAATGATCAATTGATATTAGCCATGCAAGAGGAAT
This sequence comes from Durio zibethinus, assembly GCF_002303985.1. Next base: position 1,311,744 of record NW_019168004.1, read on the forward strand.
TAAACCAATTTGAAAGAAGATAAGTGTGAAATCTTGTACCTAGACCTAGTGATCATCTTATTATAAGCATTAAAAAGGTTTTTAGGAATAAAATAGTTGAACATGACAATGTTATTAGAAACAAAGCTAGGTTAGTGGCTTAAGGGTATAGTCATGAAAAAGGAATTGATTACCCCAGTTGCAAGATTAGAAGCCATTAGGATGTTACTTGCTTTTGCATGTTTCAAAGATTTCAAACTTTTCAAATGGATGTCAAGAGTGCATTTTTAAGTGATTTTATAAATAACAAGGTGTATGTAGAGCAACATTCCAATTTTGCAAATTCTCAATTTCAAATCATGTTTATAGATTGACAAAAAATTTTAAATGATTTAAAACAAGCTTTTAGAACTTGATATGAAAGATTATCAAAGTTTTTAATTAAAAGTAGCTTCAATAGAATGAAGGTTGATACTACACTTTTTATTAAAATAAAAAGAAAAACATTCTTATTCTGCTTGATATATTGATACCTTGCATTAATTAGCTGATATTTTTACAAAATCTCTTGATAGAGATAGATTTTATACAATTGAGGTGAACTTGGCATGATGAATGCTCCTTGAAATGCAACCATGATAAATTGATATATTTGTACTTTGCGTAAACAAATATGTGTTCATTTTAATATGCTTGTTTATAATTATATTTTTGATTATATAATGCATATTTAAGAATAGCTAAAAAAAATCGCACATGGAGGTTATTGGAAAAGTCTTACTAGTTATTCATCAAAGTTGTGGCTACGTATAAGGGACTTTAATGAGATCATGTGAAGCTTAAAGAAACAAGGTGGGAATTTTTAACCATATAGGTAGATGGAAGATTTTAAATAGGCTATTTCTAATAGCTGGTTTGGAAGACTTATGTTACCACAACTGTGGTACACATAGGAAAGGGGAAGTGAACCCCATACCATGGTAAGGGAAAGATTAGACAGATGATTAGGTTTTAAAAAATGGAAGAAAATGTTCCCACTATACATGGTTACAAATATTGTCTCCACTGTCTCTGATCATAACCCAATCATGATCGATTGTGAAAGATGCAAGGCCATAGGGAACAAAAGAAAGAAGACAGATTTTTTTTCAAAATACATGGACCAAAAAGACAAATACAAAGAGGCTAGTAGAAAGGGTGTGGACCAATCACATGAAAAACAATATCTATGTGAAGCTATAAAAGATGGGAATAGAGTTCAAAACATGGAATACAGTAAAAAAAGAAAGGCACCTAACGTAGAGTTACCAAGCTACAAAAAAAGTTCAATAAGCTCAAAGAAAGGGACCTCATGGTGGAGAATCTTAATAGAGCTAAGATTGTACTCAAAGAACTAAATAAAGCATTTGAAAAAAAAGAAGTTTATTAGGCTCAACGAGCAAAGGTGCAATGGCTTCGAGATAGTGACAAAAACATAGCCTATTTTCATGCCCTTACATCATCTGAGAGAAAGAATAACATGATCAAAGGGTTGGAAAATGAAAAAAGGGAATGTATTGTCAATGAAGATGAAATCAAAGACATGGCAGTAAAACACTTACAGAAAATATTTAGAACGCAACATCCTAGCCAAATTAAAGGGGTTTTGGAAGTAGTGAAAAGTAAAATTTCATTGCAAATGAATTCTAAACTAGTAACAGAGTTTAAGCCAGAGGTGGTTTACAAAGCTATCAAACAGATGCATCCATTTAAAGCAACAGGCCCAAATGGTATGCCTACTTTTTTCTATAAAAAATATTGGAGCATTGTAGGTTCCAATGTTACTAGTTTCTATTTGGCCTTCTTGAATGGATCAACCACTTTGGAAGATGCAAAAGGTACCAATATTGTGCTTATACCCAAGACCAAGAATCTGAAAAGGACTATATTATTGGTATATAAAAGACAAATTACTTATTTTCCTTACATTATGCTTCTTCATTATTCATTCTAATTTTGTCTTAATTACCTAATTATTTCACAATCATTATTATTAAAAATTTTAAAATGAGCAAAGCAAAAAAATCTTTTTATTAAAAATTTTTCTACATACTCTAATACTTTGGCAGTATTTTCAGAAGAATTCTCTCACCTAAGGATTTTCTTATGAATTTTTACTAGAACTTCTTTAGAATCGTATCCTTGAAGATTTTCATTTGTTTCCTCCTATCTTGTTTTTATTATATTTTTATTCTAATTCTAACCTTTAATTATTATTATTACTATTTTTTATTTAAAAAAATAAAAATAGTTAATCATAACATTCATGTATCATTATATTAACTTCACTACTAAAAAAGTCATTTTTCCTTTTCATTATTTCCATCTTTTGCTTATATCATCATTTAGCTATAAATATATTTTTAGGAAGACGAATTAATGAAAATTTTCTTGTATTGAATATTTTCCTTAATACTTTATTATTTTGGTAGTATTCTTTAAAAAAAAATCCTCACCTAAAGATTTTAAAGAATTGTTACTTGAACTTTTTTAAAATCTCGTTTTTAGAAATTTTTAATCATTATGATTATTATTATTATTATTGAAGAATAAATTGCAGCAAAAAATAAATTAAGGTATGAGAAATTGAATCACATAAAAATTAAAGCAAACATAAAATTTTGAATGACAAGAAAATTAAAATACATGAAATTTAAACTATAATTAAATATAAGTAACACAAAAGAAATATGCATAGGTATAACAAAAAGACATGTTTGCTTGATCATCCATGAGCCACATTTATCTACAGAAAACATAAGCTGAAACAAAAGACGAAAGCGTGAACTTTCTATTTCCTATATCCATCTAACATTTAAAGAAAAGCCATAAATATTTAAATCCTTCCCTAATCCCACATACAACCATCACATAAAAAGTTATACATGTGTTTTCATGCTAAAGTAAGCTAACAAAAGACTCAAGGAAGATTGAGTTTTATGCTCCAGTGTATGTACTTCATACAGGGAAAGGAAACTTATTATTATGAAAGATTTGAAACTGTAAGCTTTCTTTCACAAATAATTAATGGGTAAAAAAAAAAAGCATGAAAGTGACTGGCTTAAGAAAAGAACTTTAACTCTTATAGCTATTATGGACCATTTTTTCATAGGTTTTAAGGGGAGTCTCGGTTTCAAAGAAAAAAAAACAAAGAGAACTTCTTTTCATTACAAAACAAGCAAAGATAGACTAAAGGAAAGAGCATGAACCTCCATATATAGTAGAACTATACAAACCCAAAACCTTCTTCCAAACTAGCTTTTGGACCCCTAATCCTATCTTATTTCTCCTTCCACTTGCTTCTAGAATTCCCAAGTTTCTTGCAAAAACACCAAAAAAAAAAAAAAAGGGTTCCATTTGACATAGAAACAAAGGCTAAAGCCTTCAAAACTAAACTAAGAATTCCTTTGGATAAGAATCATAAAGATAGAGCCTAAGTTTCCTCAAAAAGCACCATTATTTTTTTTATACTTCATCTTCATTTCGATTTCGAAAGACACTAACTTAAAAAAAAATCTTTTTTTTATCATATCAGTCAAGGAACATACATAATAATAAGGACCCGAGCCCATATGTATCAAAATTTGGTTCTACATCGGTACAAGTATAACTTTTGTATGTCTAAAATACACATCTAAGGAATATGACAGCCATTTATATCCTAAACTCTACATGAAAGAGCATATAGAAAAAAAAAAAAACAAGAATTAAAATGACATTAGGCATGTGAAATGTTTGAGATAGTATTAAAGGAACTACCTTTTTTTTTATTTCCTGAAAGTTATGGTCTTCCTTCTTTTTGATAAGATTTTATCCTTGACTACTAAAGAACCCAAACCTCTTTTTTATGTTCTTTTTTCTAAACATTTTTTTCTTTCCAGCTTATTTCATTCTTTTTCTTTTGCTAATCTACAACCTTCTTTTTTTTTTTTCTCTCTTTTTTTATAGCTTTTGGCCCTCTCCTCAAAAAAAAAGCCCTCTTAAACCTTTATTTAGAAAGCTTTTATATTGCCCAAAGGTTTCCTCTTCCTTCTTCCTTAAGTTTTTTCTTTTATTTTCTTTTGCTCCCCCTACTACCACCTGCAGAACATTTTTGTTTGTTCTACTACAGGTTTTTGTTTCATCCTCCTTATGACAAATCAATCTATTTTGTAGCTAGTTGTCTCTAAGTGCATATAGGCTTCATATGAAGAAAATAGGTTTACTACCTTTTGGTTCTCACAATTTTAGCCTTTTCTTCGTTCACTCCACTTTTTTATCTTTTTTTTTTTTGTAACTAACGTGCACTTCCCATGGTCCCATGCAAAACAAATCATCCCTACCCGAATGGGCTTATTTTTCCTTCATTCTTTCTTTTTTCATTTTTAGGCTTTCCATTTTCATTTTGGCCTAATTTTTGAGGTCATGTTTAATGTCTCATTTAGGTCCTTGTTTATAGGACTTTTTATGCTTTGGACTATGGTTTTATCGATATACCAGGCCTCTAAATGAACCATGAGTTCAGCTTGTAAGTGGGTCTCTAAAAGGGTCACCTTGTGGGCTTCAAGTGGGTTTGGTTTAGGTTGATTTGGGCCTATTTAGGGCTTTGTAAATGACCACTAAAAAGGTTGTATAATGGGCTACCCATTGGACTTTAAATAGGCAATAATTGAGCTATAAATTACGCCTGCAATTAAGCTTTCATTTAAATTACAAATGGGCCTTTAATTGGGCCTTCCCTTTTTTATCAGTTTTGGGCCTCATTCCTTGGTTTTGCATGTTTTTGTTTTGGGCCAAATTTGATGGTCAGCTTCAGCTTTTAATTGCACCAAAAAGTGGGCCATTTTAAATTATTAATTTAGGTCTCCATTTTAGGGTTTCATTAAATGGATCATGTAATGGACCTGAAAAATAAAAATCTTGAACCATGCGTAAAAATGAGCCCAAATCAATAATGATAGATTGTTTCAGATGAAATTTAGTATCTACAGTTATCATCAATTTCTATTGCTAAAATTTTAGCCTTCAATCTAATTTCTATTTTGCTGTCCATTTTTTTTTATTCTCATTTACTTGATATTACAATGTCTAAAACTACCATGTCATGTGAAATTTTGATGAGATTTATAAATTTATTTAGGGTTACTTCCACCTTTTCAACCTTATAAAAGTTATTAGGTAACATTTGAACATTTTATTCAAGTAGAAAATCTAAATTTATCTTATGATTATATTTATGTAAGTGCATAAAATATATTAATAATCTTTTAACCAATTGAATTTTATTACTATATTTTTAATTTTAAAGTAAATTTATCATCTACTTTTTAATATTAAAGTAATTCAAGACTAAAATATTTTATTAAAAGCTCTTTTATAATTCAAAAAATAGTTTTAAAATGACTTGACAAGGAAAAAATAGCCATAAAATTAAATTTTCTTTTTATTTGATTTTTTTATTATGATTATTTTAAAATATAAGTCACACAATTCTTTTCTTTTTTTTTGGAATTTCTTTCTTCTTTCATATGGCACATTTTCTACCAAATAACATGTCACATCATGCTTTTCTCAATTGATATGATATTGTATTCTTTGCCACGTAATTTTATTTTTTAATCATAAAATAGCTTTTAACAAATTATTCTTAAAATATTTTCAATTGTTATATTTTGATCAATTTTATTTTAAAATAAGAAATAGTGATAAATTTATCTCAAAATAAAAAATATCAGGATAAAATTACATAAATTGAAAGATTAATTATAAATTTGAATTACTAACAAATGATAAATTTATACCTTGTATCTTGATTCAATGATGAATACATATACTTCCTATTCAATGAATTGTTGTGTTCAATAAAGTGAATAGTGAATTGTAATATATAAAGAAGAAAAGTTGGCAATCATAAAAGACTATCAATGAAAATCCGTTGTTTGGTTTTAAAGAAAAAAGCTTTTCAAAACTTTTCTAAGCTGATTGGATGTAGGGCTAACCTGTCGGGTGAAGAATAACATAAGCTATTCTCCCACATTTTTGTTTTCACGTTATGTCATATAAGTATATTTAAAATCATATTATATTATCAAATATGCATTTCAAATAACATAAAAAACGTATCAAATATACCCTATTCGGTAATGCAATAATAATTCCAAACTTCAATTTTATAAGCATCAAATTTTTAATTTAAAATGAGCTTTAAATGACTTACTTCGTCCAACTTCTATTCATCTTTAACGGTTTTGTTTTTCATTTAATCATCCATTTTTATAAAATTGTTTAAAAAATTTATAGCTTGTGAACTATTCAATTTTGGATTTATGATACCAAGAAGAATAGAAAAAAAATCCTTTAAAGGTGTAAGAGAGTTAAAAATATAATTTATTAAAAAATAAATAAATTATTATTTATTAGTAAATTATTACTAATAAGCATTTGTTGTAACAATTTTAGTAAACAAACATGTACTTTAAGTTTTTATGTACTTGAATTTAATATCAACTAAATGCTACTATAACTATCATAATTGATTATGAATGATTATTGTATGTTTTATTAGATAAATTAATGTGGTTGGCACACAACTTTCGATGTCGCTCTTTATGGAGCCAGTGCTGGGCTTATATATGATTTTCATTACTTAAATTAAAATTAATGTGCTGGGCTTATACACAACTTCTAAGTGTTATTTCTAGTTATATATTATTTTCATTATGTAATACAATGATCAATAATAACTTTTAAATACAGTATTTATATTTATTTATTTTATGGTAATTATATATAAAATATAAAAATTAATGAATAATAATTCATATTGCCATGTTAAATATAAAATATATATTTTTTATTTTTATTAAATTTATATTGTTTAAAATTTTGAATTATATTATTTTTGTATTATTTATTTCTAAACATATATTAATTTTTGTTTTAGTTTTTTAATTTATATTTTGAAATAATTTTATAATGAATTGAAAGCCTTTCATACCCATTTTGTCTTTTTTTGTTAGCAAACCTATTTTATTTTATGTAAAAAAGTTAATAGAGAAGGAAATTACTTGATTCACCAACTTCTATTGAGTTGTCGCTTTTCAAGAATAGTTTAATTAATATGTATTTTAATTTACTTTAAATCTTATTGATAACATATATAATATTATATTACAAAATATAAAGATACTTAATAAGTTTTACTTACATAGACGTTTATATGGATAGTCTTTATATTTGACACATAAAATTACTTAAAAAGTTTATTTATGTGGATATCTATTTTAATAATTACTTTCAAATTGTTGACAACAAAATTTAATTTAGATAAATTATCTTTTTAAATTAAATTAATTTCCTAATAATCTAAAAATATTTTTTAAAAATTTAAAATTTTCAAATGTAGCAATAAATTAACTTAAAAATTTTTTTTTACATATAAAAAATTACTCAATAAATTTTGTTTATTTGTATATCTATGTAAATAATTTTTGAATTATTGGCAAAAAAATCTAATTTAAATTAGATAAAATTAATCTTAAAGCTTGCTTTTTTCAAATTTATCTACAAATTTTAAAATTTAAATAGTCTTTTCATATTATCTGATTTGCATATTCTAATAATGACACATATGATAAAATATAATATTATGCTATTTTTTCAAAAAAATTCCTTGCCCAATTATCTATTATAGATTAAATTCTAATACAAATTTAAAAATGTTTATCTTATTTGGCTTAGATTTCACCAGCTATGTAGATTAGTTATGATAGATATGTGTTTAGTAGTTCTAGACATAAGGTTATTTATATTAAGATTAGCCGGTGAGCTTTTTTTTTTTAAATTAAGTCACTTAATTAATTATTTATATATACCTTTTATGGCCATTATGATTCTACACTTGCCGGTTAACTCTGAACTCAATGACATACTTTGATTGCTTTTGTTTTTTTTTTTTAATCTCTGAAACAAATCAATTTTATAGTCTCAAATCCTATAACTTTTTTCTTATGTATTAATTTTATCCTTTTTCATTGTCATTTGTCTATTTACTCTTGCTTTGAAGCATAAGGGGATCTTAAAAAGATTTTGCATATCAGATGAATGAATTTTTAGGATGTTTTAATCACGGATGCTCTACCACACCTCTTAACAAATTCAAATTTTTTATTCTTTAAAAGTTTTCTTTCATTAATTAAACTCAAAACTTTTATCCCTACATGTGATTTGTGATATTATCATTCACCCTTTTTTCCTTTGCCTTTTCCCCTTTTTATGTTTTCAATAAATCATGTGGAAAGGTTTGTAACTTTGACCTAATATTTACTAAAAACATGTCACTTTTGATAACTTTTTTCATGAGTGAAGTAAATTAACCTTAATATGTCTCATATAGCCTAGTCTTGTAACCTTTTTTTTTTAATTTATTTTTACACTTTCAATTTTCACTTCTTTTCAGTTTCATTCATCGATTTCTTTTCTTCCTAATGTCTTTTTTTATGATGGTGATTTAGGTTGAAAAGGAAATATATTAAGGATATAAGTGATGAGGTAAAACTTTTTTTTTCTTAATAAAAGCGCATTAAAGTAATTGTCTATATAAACCATGTTGGGAAAAAACAAACACCCACGCGCAGTAACCACACACACAAAATAACAAGCTCAAATCAAGAATAAGAACACACAAATATATTTGGTTAGGCCCAACTCAAAATGGTATACTCCAAACCTAATCCACTATCAAATAAATCTTTACAATTGTAAGACTTTTAGAATGAGAAAAGTCTCCTAAAACTCCTTACTCAAAACTTAACCCAAAACCCAATTACACCCTTTAATAGCCTACTCACTTAGCTATTCTCTTGGTGTCTAACTCTTTTGGATTTGAGTCAATATTCCCAACAAACCAGACATAATTTTTATATATATATATAAGCATGTTGCAATAGGGAAATAGGTAATTTTTTTCTATTCTTTTATGTTGAATTTATTGATTAGGAGAATGATACATTAGCTATATATATTACTGTCAAATTTATGATTTTTTTGTAAGTTAAAATAAAGCTTTAGCTATATATATGATATGATTTTTTTGAAATGAACAATAAATTACTTGAAATTTGCATTTTTTTCACTAGATAATTATAAGCTTTTCATATCATTTAAATATTTTCATTTGATTATTCAATTTTTAAATGCTTTTAAAATTTAAAAATATACTTATCCAATTCTTTCAAATTATATAATAGTTTTATATTAATTTAAATAATATATAAGACATCTCTTAAATCATATTTCTCAAGCAGTAGTAAAATTCATTAGGAATATTAATAATTATTTTTTTAATTTAATAAAAGATATTCTTTTTCAATTTAAAATTATACATATATATATCTATTAATTTTAAAAAAATTATCTTATCACTTATGATTTATTAACAATCTCTCAAATTTAATGAAAATCGTAGATAACTATAATTTTCTCATTAAATTATACTCCCAATATACTTTCTAAAATGTTTTTGTTTTTACCTTTGCGTCAAATTAATCTTTTAAAGATAAAGACATTAATCTTTCTATTGTTTTTTTTTTTAACAATATTGAATTCATATCTATATTTTTTTTGCTCTACGTTGATTTTGAACTCGTGTATATTCATGCCCAAGTGCTACACAATCGATAAATCATGAATCATAATATTTTTTGTTCTTTTGGGCAAATGAAATTTTTATTTAACATGTTTGCATTATTTCTATTTTAAATGAAAATTAGACAATGTGAATGAAAAAAAGTATATAATTATTACTATTACTACTACCATATTTTTAATTTTAATAATTGATATTTTAATTAACATTTACATTCTTTCATAATTATCTTACTTTTAACAAATTAACCCAAAACTATTATATGTATTTTATATATACATTATACATGTAAATTAAATCATGTTTATTTATATTTTTTATACATATATTTAAATAAATAAAATTAATTTATATATCGCACAAGTTATAAATTAATTTTATTTAAAAAAATTGTTGAAAGATTTCATTTTAGATATAATAATAATTTAGAAAGCAAAGCCAGCCCATTCGATAATTATTTTATTATAAAATAATAAAAATATTATTTTATATATATTCTAATACATGTTTCTAAAATTAAAATAAAATTAACAAAGAAGGGCATAAAATTCTATATAAAAAATGGACTATGGTCAAGCTCGTGAGTCTGTACAAATAGATTTCTGGACATCTCCAATGATAATGAATCTTTTGTAAAAGGTTATGGTGTTTAGTTTGAATAATAAAATTTATATATTATACCATATTGACTGTACACCAAGCATTTAATTTTTATTTATATAATAGATTGACAAAATTGTCCCTCCAATCCATATCTAGGCTAACGAATTTTAGGTTTTTATTCTTTAGAATTGGAGCAATGTGTGATTAATTGTTCTTTCATGACAGAATGTAAATGGATGCGATGGTGTGAGCTCTATAATATCAAATTTTCTAGGCATAAATTCTCCAAAGCTTTTCTCTCGATGTGCGACCAGAGGTTCCACAGATTACGAATGAGGTCATGATTTTGATGATCGATTTCGTCTATATCACTCACAAACTGTTCAAATGGTCAAATGGGACAACTTCCTGTCACGGACAAGCTTGTTTATTGGTTTTTGATTCGATCATTAACTTCTCAAGGTAATCTTTTTTTTTTTAGGTTAAATCATAAAAAGTTAATTATGGTTTTGGGGTTAATGTTATTAATAATTTTTAAATTATAATAAATGTTTAATTTAATATTTTAAAATTATTTATTTGTTATATATTATAATTTAAAATTAATTAAGTATTATATTAATTAATCAATTTATAATGTAAATATTATATAAAAAATTTTTAAATTTAAATATTATATTAATTATTTTATTTTAAAAATATTTTTTTATAATTTCATGATTATTTGTAATATTAAAATTTTTAAATAAATATTTTTTTAATTATAATAATTAAATTGCATGGTAATTATCAGATTTGGGTGCTTCAAAGAAAGATCCAGAAAACATAAAAGAAGCATCAATGGAAGCAAAGAAGGGTTTCCCAGAAGATATGGTAGAAATGATAAAGCTCAGTGAACCCAAGGCATTGTACCTCACAGAACTGAGATTCCGAACGCCATGTGACCTGTTGCGAGCCAGGTTTAGCAAAGGGACAGTGGTTGTGGCAGGAGATGCAATGCATGCGATGTTTTCTTTGATCTCACAGGGTGGAGGGCTTCTCTCGAGAACGCTGTTGTGCCGGCGAGGTGCCTGTCAGAGAAATTGATGCAGGTTGCTAATCAAAACCAACTTGGACGAAAATTGACGGTCGAAGAAGCTCTTGATTTGTACGTTAAAAAGAGGAGGATGAGACTTTTCTGACTTTCTTTGTAGACTTATTTAATTGGATTAACATTGGATAATACAAGGTGACGAAAGTTTTGGATATTATTACCCTAATTCTCATTTTCAGATACCAAAAAAGTCATATTGGTTATCATAACGGTTTTTTATTCGTTAGATTTAAAAAAAAAAACAATTTAGAGTTGTTATTTATCTTTTTTGAAAGATGTGATTGATCAACTAAAAATATTATTTTTTAATAAAAATTTTAAAATTAATTAAGATTTATTAAGAGAATTTTAGGTTTACAAAATTAAGATTGGGCTTTGGAGTATGATTACGAGTGAAGAAAATATTAACACCTTCACATTGTCCATTCAACGAATGGTATCATTAAATATATATAATACTTTAATCTTGATGATGTAGTTTTTTTTATATTCAAATTTAATTTCTTAAAATTTATTTGTGAAAAGCATCTTTTGTTGTGAAATTATTATTATTATTATTATTATTATTATTATTATTTTGTATTTTATAAATTCTTTAACACTTTGATGAATTTATAAAAAATCTTTATTTAGAAAATATTTCGAAAAAATTAACCATTCACAAAATTCTTGAAATCTCACCATCAGATATTTTATTTATTTATTTATTAAAAAATATTTTATTGTGATTATTTACTGTTTATTATTATTAATTTTTATTATTTAAAAAAATATAAATTATCTTGACTCACTGACGAAATCAAAAATATTAATCTTTTACTTATATTAAAGAAAATCAAACTCTGTTAATTTTCTTTAAAAATTACATTTTTTTTAGAATATTTATTCAAATAATTCATTATCATTATTATTATCTTTTATGTTGTTTTTATTCTTTTTATATTGTTTATATAAACCTTTATTCTAGTAAAAATAATTTTGGATTATTTTAACTCTATGATAAAATTCGAAAAAATTTATTTTTACTTGTAATAATTAAAGAAAACTAAACTCATTTCATTTTCTCTAAAAATTACATTTAAAATATTCATTTAAAAAATTTATCATTTCCTTTTTATTTATTTTTCTTTTTTAGCACAAATTATTTTTTAAATTATCTCAACACTTTAGTAAAATTTAAATAATATTGTTGCTTGCAATAAAATTTTTCTTTTCTTAAATAGCTATTATTAATATATTTTTTAAGACTTAAGCATATTATATTTTTTTAGGTCTATACTTTATTTTAATTCTACTTTTCATTTCTTTTATTTATTTCTAAAAAACCTATTATTAGTGATAACATAAAATAACAATAATAATAATAACAATAATATCAATAAACTAAATAAATAAATAACATAAAATAATATAAGAATCAAACATAAAATAAATAAAATCAAAATCAAAACAAAAAATAAAAAGAAAAATAAAAGAAAAAACCTGCCAAATGGTTAGGGTCAGCACGCAAGTTGATGTGCAAATCCTGCACGAGTCAAGAGCAGGTCAAATGTCCAAAATGACATCGTTTTTGAGGCTAATAAATAGGCTTGTTTTTGTTTTTTTTTTCTTTCCATTCTCTCTCTAAAACCCAAAGCCTCTCTAAAAAAAAAAAAAACCTACCTGTCGGTCACCATGCTACCTAGTTTTCAGTCAGTTGTCACCATGCACCGATGGAGCGAAAACTTTAAACAGAGCCAGAAAATGTAAAAAGTCCCAGATTTCAACCACTTTTCCAAATTCTAGTGGCCGAAAATTTTCACCAATCACCAAAAAATTTAAATTTTCTCAAATTTTGATCACCTAAAAACATTCAAAAATTTTCTATAAAATCCCAAAATGAACCTTTTATGTTTTAAACACTTTTCCTAAAAAACAAATTATCAAAAAAAAATCCCAAGCTTTTTAAATGATGGTTTCTAGTTTCAGCTAAAAGAATTTGTTTTGCCAAAAAAAAAATTTTTTTTCCTGGTGGTTCCTTGTTGAAAGGATTGTGGTGTTTTTTTTTTAGCTTCTGTGTTTTTGTTTCCTTTTTTTTTTTTTTGCTAAACACCTAGGCTTCCCCATTTTTCTCTCTGTTATCCTTCCATTATGCTTGCAAGAATTGTGTCCTTTTATAAAGCCTCTAGGATTCGAATCTTAGATCTTTTAAAATCCTTCATGAAATTTTAGAGGCCAGTCCAATAACTTTTAGTCCAAATTTCAAGCTGCCAAGTTAAGCAGTGTTAAGGGAGAAAAAGAACCACTCTAGCAGCTTGATTTCAGCTGTCAGAATTGAAACCAAATTTTTTTTTTAGTTTTTTTTTTTATAAATTTATTTTAAGACAAAATAGGTGTCCACAATTGTCCCTCTTTTCACATTGTTGAGAATTAAGAATAGGGCAAAGATAAAAAGACACTAATTTTGTTTGAGTAAACATATACAAATGACGAAATATTGAACAAAAAAGTTTTTTTTTTGGAAGAAAATTTGAAAGGCTCCTCTAAACAAAGGTTTAACAACTTTTGAAAATTTAAAAAGACTCCTCTGACCAGAGGCTATGAAACTTTAAATTCAAAAGGCTCCTCTAACTAGTGGTAATGAAACTTTAAATTAAAAAATCTCCTCTAACCAGAGGCAACAAAAATTTAAATTCAAAAAGCTCATTTAACTAGAGGTAATGAAACTTTAAATTCAAAAGGAGCAAAGGCAACATAACTTTAAATTCAAAAGGCTCATCTGACCAAAGGCTATGAAACTTTAAATTTAAAAGGCTCATCTAACTAGAGGTTATGAAACTTTAAATTCAAAAGGCTCCCCTAACCAACGGCAATGTAAATTTAAATTCAAAAGGCTTATATGACTAGAAACTATGAAACTTTAAATTTAAAAGGCTCATTTGATCAGAGAGAATGAAACTTTAAATTTAAAAAGCTCCTCTAACCAGAGATTACTAAACTTTAAATGCAAAAGGCTCATCTAAGCAGAAGCTATGAAACTTTAAATTCAAGTTATGAAACTTTAAATTCAAAAGGCTTCTCTGACCAGAGGCAATATAACTTTAAATTCAAAAGGCTTCTTTGACTAGAGGTTATGAAACTTTAAATTTTAAAGGCTCATCTGACTAAAGGGAATGAAACTTTAAATTTAAAAGGCTCATTTGACCAAAGGCTATAAAATTTTAAATACAAAAAGCTCTTATAAGCAAAGGCTATGAAACTTTAAATTTAAAAGGTTCCTCTAACCAAACGCCACGAGACTTTAAATGGCTCATTTGACTAAAGACAAAGAAACTTTAAATTAAAAATCTGAAAGTACTTATAGGTTATGCCCTTGGGTCTTACAAACCATGCTTAATTTTGATGGAATCCTCTTACCAGAGGCTCTTAAAATTAAAAAGCTCCTCTGACCAGAGGCTATAAAACTTTCAATTCAAAAGGCTCATTTGGCTAGAAGCTATGAAACTTTAAATTGCTTCTCTGACCAAAGGCAATGAAACTTTAAATTAAAAATCTGAAAAGACTTATAGGTTATGCTTTTGGGTCTTACAACCATGGTTAATTTTGATGGAGTCCTCTAACCAAATGCTCTTCAAATTAAAAAGCTCCTCTGACTAAAGGCTACAAAACTTTCGATTTAAAATACCCCTCTGACTAAAGGTGATGAAACTTTAAATTGCTTCTCTGACTAGAGGCAATAAAACTTTAAATGAGAAAAGGCTGAGAGACAATGGTATTTGAAAGATTCCTCTAAACAGAGGGTTCACATCTTTTTTGCTTTTGACTTTTCCTTTTATTGGTCTTCAATTATCCTAGATTCATATATATGTTATGTCACATGCATGCATAAATGACATGTTCATGTTTTTGAAATGTCGTGCAATGAATAATGATCATGATGCAAATGCACTTATGATGCAAATGAAGGGACCATCTTTTTTTTTCTTTTAATCTTCAAAATTTCTCAATGTTTGTTTTCTTTCTTCTTCTCTTGAATCTCATGCATTCTAGTAGCTGATTAATAATTCTCTCCACATTTCCCATTTTCAATGTCTATCACTTTTATGACTTCTAGGCCTTCTTTCTCATTGACCTTTGTTCCTTACTATTTTGCTCATCATTTTAAATCTCTTTCAAAATAATGTGTGTGTTTTTTATGGTCATTGTTGTTCCTTCATCGTCTTTTGAATTTCATGATAATTATAACACATTACAAATTTCTCTTTTTAATGAGAGGGACAAATGAAGGATAAATAAAAGGGTATTTTATTTCAATAAAAGGGAAAAGTGTTTCATGCATTATCTAAAAGATATCACAAAGAAAACAAGTAAACATATAACAAATATTCGGATTATCATGAACTAATTCATCATGGATTCTTTTCTAAAAACTCTTTATTAATGCCCCTTGACTTTTTAAAAATGCAGTAAACTAAGCTAGCCCAAAACTAATAAGATCTTATGAAATATATTAAGAATTGACCCACTCAATTCAATGCTTCTTTATTTAAGTCATATTTTCAAGTTTTTAACTTAGATATCTTTTTCATTCATTTTGCTTTTTTACTTTTTTTTAAGTATAGTACTTTTTTACTACATCAACATTGATTGAATTTGATAAATCATCCCTATCCATTCTTGCCAAGATCAGTACCCTACCAGAGAAGACTTTTTTCAGCATATATGGGCTTTTCCAATTAGGAGTCCATTTTCTCTAAGGATCCTGTTGGTTAAGAATAATCTTTTTCAATACTAATTCTTCTTCTTGAAATTGTTAAAGGCAAACTTTCTTGTTATGAGCTCACATCATTCTTCTTTGATACAATTGACCATGACAAAGTGCAACTAGTTTTTTTTTTTCAATGAGATTCAATTATTCTTAATGAGCACGAACCTATTCAGCTTCTTCCAACTCGACTTGTATGAGAGCATGTAAGAAAGGAATTTTAACTTTAATGGGCAACACTACCTCTATCCCATAAACCAATGAAAATGGTATGGCTCATATAGATGTGCGAATCAAAGTTTAATACACATTTAATGTAAATGGTAGCTTTTCATACCAATCTTTATGCACATCCATCATATTTTCAATAATTCTCTTTATGTTCTTATTGGCTACTTTATTTGCCTTATTCATCTTCAGATGATAAGGCATCGATTTATGGTATTTGATTTTGAATTGAGCATAAACCTCACTTATGATTTTGCTATTTAAATTAAAAGCATTATCCAAAATTATCTTTTTTAGAAGTCCATATTAACATATGATCTCTTTCTTGATGAACTTGCAAATCACCATTCTTGTTACATTAGCATATGAAACCATATCTACCTACTTTGTAAAGTAGTCAATCACCACTAGAATGAATCGATGTTCATTTGAAGCTTTTGGCATAATGGGCCCTATCACATCTATTCCCCATATAAAAAAAGGTCAAGGTGTTGACATAACATACAATTATGTTAGAGGAACCTACATCTTATCTACATAAATTTGACATATGTGGCATTTTTTAGCATAATCGATGTAATCTTTTTCATTATCAATCAATAGTATCCTACTTTCATGATCCGTTTAGTCATTATGTGGCCATTTACATAAGTTCCACAAACACCTCCGTGGATTTCTTCTAGCAACTTTTTGGCTTCAGCAGCATTCACACATCTTAATAGTGTTTAGTCTCGACTTCTCTTATATAAAATTTTTTCATCCAGAAAGAAACCCATAGCTAGTCTTCTCAAAGTTCTCTTATCATTCTCTTATATATACTATGGGTATTGTTAATACTTGATATATTGTAATATGTCAAAATACTTTAGTTTTCCATCAACTTCTTTCTCAATATAGTGAGCTAGTTTCTTTTGCATGCTCAACTTGAACATTACTGCCAATGTAGCCAAAGTATCAGCCATCTAATTCTTTTCTCGGGGTAAATGATCAAACTAAATATTTTAAATTCTTTAATCAATTATGATATGTACTTTTATTATAAAACTAACTTTGAATCTCGGGTTTCCTACTTTTCTTGTAATTGGTATATGACTAAGGTAAAATCTTTATAAACTTTCAATGCATAGACTTTTCTTTCAAGAGTAGCATGAAGACCCATAACACATTCTTCATATTTTGTCACATTATTGGTACAATCAAAGCTTAATTTTGTAGTGATTGGGTAGTAATTTCCTTTTAGAGATATCAAACTAATCTATACTATGCCTCAAAGCATTAAATATGCCATCAAAATACATCTTTCACACCTCTTTATTAGGCTTTTCTTTATCTATGTGCAATATAAACATTAAATCTTCATCAAGAAAATTGAATGTCATAGGCACATAATCTTCATGAGTGCATTCTATGAGAAATTCAACAATAACACTTCCTTAGATTATCTTTTGGGACATATGCATGATGTCATATTCAAAAAGTAACACTTGTCATCTTACTATTCCTTCTAATAATAAAGGCTTTTCAAAGATGTACTTGATTGGATCCAACTTCATAATTAGTTAAATAGTATGATACAACATGTATTGTTTGAGCTGATGAACTATCTAAGTTAGTGCACAACATATCTTTTTCAATGACGAAACTTTGACTCATAATCAATGAACTTTTTACTCAAGTAGTAAATGGCTTATTTTTTTTTCTTTTTTTATCATGTTGCTCTAAAACACATCTCATTGATTTTTTATGCACCATCAAATATAAGATAAGGGTCTTCTAAAGATGGGTGGCAATAATATTGGTAGGTTTGAAAAGTATTCTTTAACTTTTAATGTCATTTAACAATCTTCATCCCATTCTTCTAACCTATATTTTCGTAGAATCTTGAATATGAGGTCACATTTGGTTGTAAGTTGGGAAATGAAATGTTTAATACAATTCAACCTTCTTAGATATCCCTTACATTTTTATGTGTGCGCGGATGTAGTAGTTCTTAGATGGTGCATATCTTTTTTGGATCCACTTCAATACCTCTTTTACTGACGATAAATCTAAGTAATTTTTCAAAAGTTGTACCAAAAATGCATTTAGCTAGATTAAGCATGAGCTGAAACGTTTTTAATCTTTCAAATAAGTTTATGAGATTAGCTACATGATTTTCTTCTTCACAAGATTTGGCAATCATGTCATCCACATCCATCTCTATTTTTTTATGCATCATATTATGGAATAGCATTACCATGGTTCTTTGATAAGTTGTCCCAACATTTTTCAAATCGAAAGGCATCGGTTTATAGTCTAAAGTTCCCTACAATGTCATAAAAGTAGTTTTTTCCATATCTTCTTATGCCATCTTGAGTTTATTGTAGCTTGAAAGCCCATTCATAAATGAAAATAGAGAGTGCCTAGCAGTATTATCCCTTAAGATGTCAATATGGGGTAACAGAAAGTTATCTTTTGGACTTGCTCTATTTAGATCCCAATAATCAACACACATCCTCATTTTTTTATCTTTCTTGAATATTGAAACTATGTTTGCCACCCCTTTGGGATATTTGGCTACTTTTAAAAATCCAATATCAAATTGCTTTTTCACTTTTTCTTTTATTTTCAACAACATTTGAGGCTTCATCATTCTCAACTTTTGTTTAATTGGTTTGCACTTGAGCTTCAAAGGTAACTTATGCACTTTAATTTTGGTATCTGGCCTTGACATATCTTGGTATGACCAAGCAAATACATCAACATATTCATATAGCAACTTTATCAACTCTTACTTTATTGGCAGTGGCATTGAAGTACCAATCTCAATCTCTTTTTTAATTTCTTCATCCTTCAGATTCACAACTTCAATGGATTCTTGATGAGGCATGATTTATATATCTTCTTATTCCATTAATCTTAATAATTCTAGGGATATTGCATGGTCTTCCTCATTCTTTTCATCGTCCAGTTCACCAATATAAATAGAATTTTAAAAATCAAATCCAAGAATATTGTCATGATGATCTTCACATTCATTATTTGAGTACCTGAAAGTAAGTAAAATGTATGAAATGTAGAGGGATGTATAATAATGCGAGGAATTGAAATGAAAGAGGAAAAATAAATGGACAAATGTGCTATGCTTGTCATTCTAAATAAGGGAACAAACACACATAAGACATTTAATGCTTTTAACAAAAGCATTTAGATTAGGTTCAACATATTATTTTGGAGAAAATTTAAAAACAACAAGTAGTTACTCAACATGCCAATTCTTCAATTCCATACCAAGAGGAGTATGATACACCCTTAGACAACATAGATCTTCATTCACCTCTTCTTTACCCAAAATCTATATTGAAAATTTAGTGGAGATATCTTTCAATGATGGTGTATACCCCTTTCTCAATGTTTTTTGCTACATCTGGTTAGATATAGCTAGTTGAGATGAAAGTCTCATAAAGGGGAAGAAAAGACATGCCTCCAGTTTTTACCTCTTACCCTAAGCAATGAGCCAACCTTTTTTTTTTTTTCTCTTTCATAAACTTCATTCTTTCTTTTCAAGTTAGCTTGTATCATAGGCAAAATCAATCATTTTTCTTAGGTACCATCCATGGTCATTTCATCCCTTACAAGTCAACCCACACTTGTTGTCTTTTTTTCTGCCACTTCTTTAAAAGCCATCTTAAAAGCTCTGGACAGACATGAAATAGGCACTTTTGATCCTTCACCTATATAGGTTGCATTAACAAATTCAATGGATCTAAAAGAACATTCTAGGGCTTCTTCAATTACTTTAACATATAATGCTATAGATGGTTTAGTCACCAGTAGATCTTTTTCACTAGCAATAATGACCATAGTTTCATTAATTATGAATTTCGCCTTCTGAAGTAGAGTCGAAGGGATAACTCCTGTCATGTGAATCTATAGCCTTCTTAAAATATAGCTATAGGAAAAGCGATATCCATGACTTGGAAAACTATGTCAAAAGTACATGGGCTGATTTAAATTGACAGCTTGATATTACCTATCACTTCATAGTGAGTTTTATTAAAAGCCCTTACTATTATGTGACTTGTCTTTATGTAAGACACGTCAACTGGTAATCTAGATAGTGTGGTCATAGGCATGACATTTAAAGAAAATCCATTATCAATAAACATCTTGGCCAGTGTATGATCTTTGCATCTTATAAAAATATGTGAGGCCTTAGCATTGCCTTTACTACCAGATGAAATTTTGTCATCACTAAATGATTAAAATTTTTTACTATGATTTTTTCATTATGCGATCAAATTTCTTTATAGATATATTATGAGCTACACAAACCTTATTAAGTACTTTGAACAAGGCATTTCTATGAGGCTCAAAATTTAGCAACAATGAAATCATAGAAATTCAAGTTGGTAAGTGATTCAATTGCTCCACCACATTATACTCACTATGTTTAATAAGTTTCAAAAACTCACAAGCTTTCTTTTCTATAACTAGATTCTTATGTTCTTGGTCTAGGACTGGTGTCAAATGAGTCTCTTGATCATTGGGTGGTCTATCTTTTTTTCTAAACTTGTCTCCCTTTCTTTTATTTTTGATTTTTATGCTTTTTCAAGCACTTTTAAGGTATAACACCACTTACTTCGAGTTATGCCCCCTACACCAGTTATGTTTGCTATGCTTACATCATATGAGCCACATTAAAGGGAACCATTACCCAAACCTTGTGATATGATATTACAATCATATTTCCAAAGGATTGCCTTATCAATTTTGTACGAAAATGGGCTATGGACCTCAATTGTCACCTTTAGCATAGTTGTATAAACTGGTTCATCAATTTTAGCACTAATTTCTCATCATAAAATATGGTGACAAGCTCAAAATTCATATGAATTGGCTTATCAAGCTTAACATTTGGTTTTTCTTCATAAAATATGGTAATAGGCTCAAAATTCATTCGATAAAGCCTATTTTCAAATGAATATCTTATCACAACATTCACTAAACTTTTTTCATGTTCCTCATAAAATTCGATCAAAAAAGAATCCGTCATCTTCTACAATTTTTGTCTAAAGGTTTCACAATCCTGAAATGAATAACCAACCACCCTCATATGAAATTCACAAGTTTGATTAGGATTATATGTGAAATTCTTATTTTCTGTGTTTTAGGTATTGGGTGAATCATATTGGCTTTAATACGACAGCAAATATTCGATCCATAGGAGTTTTGATCTTGCTTACTTCTCTTTTAATGTTTCGAGTTATCTCACTACTTAAAGAATTTACTGATCACCCACCATAATTAGGCAACAGATTGGCCTCTACAATTGGTCGGGCCTTTTGTTATGAAATTCAAATTTTCATTATCAATCAACCTTTGCACTTTACAATTGAAAGCTATACAATTTTTAGAGAATGACCCTAAATCCTATAATGATAATCATAAGAAGCTTCAAGATCATACCACTTCAAATATGAAGGTTTTAAAGGCTCTATAGCTTGTCAGGCCACTAAGTGTTTCTGAAATAACTAAGGTAATAATTTCATGTAAGTCATAGGAATTGGATCAAATGGTTGTTGCTCTCAATTATTTCAAGATTCTTTTTATTAAAGTCTATGGTATTTGCTAAGGGGAAAGTCGTGATAGAGGTGCTCGGGATAAATATTAGTTTGAAAGGTAGGTAACTGGGTTTAAATTGGTTGGTAATGGTATGGGTTCTGACAAATGTTGGAAATGGTAGGGTAAGAAGGTTGGTATATAAGATATAAATGGTATGGAGTAAAATATCTTGGTTTTGGTTTTTCAGTGGTGATAGCTTGCACTTCTGCTTCTTTCTTCTTGTGTGGTCTTCCTTTCTTTGATCCAGAACATCATCTCCATCAATCTTTCCATTTTTAATGGCATTTTTTATTATTTCACCCATAATCACCATATCAATAAAATTTTTAATAGCATGACCACTAAGCCTATCATAATAGTGGCTGAAAAGGTATTGATGAATAGAATTGTTATTGCTTTTTCAGTGAAAAGAGGCTGAACTTAGGTGGCAACATCTCGTCATCTCTGGGCATATTCTTAAAATTTTAATTGACTTTTTTTTTTCATGTTTTTCAAGGGTAGTCTATCTAGAGTTATGTTTGTGACATGCTTATATTGAATAATAAATTCTTAGTCAAATCTTTTCATGAATGAATACGACTTTTATTTAATTAAATATACTATCTGACAATTGATCCGATAAGACTATCCTAAAAATAATAGATAAGCAACTTATCATTGTCTGTATGCCCGATCATTTTTTAGCAAAACAAGATGATATGTGCCTAAGGGCATTTGGTTTCATCATATTTTTCAAATTTTAGTACTTTAAACTTTGGTGGTATTACTAGATCTAGAATCAAACTGAGTTCACTCGCATCAATTGTGCCAAAAATATTTACATTTTCAATAACTCATAGCTTTTTTTCTAAAAGATCTAATTTCTACTGCACTTTTATATTCTTAGATTATTCGGATATGTTTTTCTTTAATTTTTCTTGTTCTCTTAGATCATCTAAATTTGAGACCATAATGGGCTCAACATGACTTGCCTCAATGTTTAGACCAACATATCCTTAACTTCATGGTTGAACCGAAAAGTGAGGTAAATTAAACTGAGTATGTGGCTACCTTTCAGGCTATGTCATTTGTGGATACACTTGATGAGAGGCTTGAAAATAGGGTGGGGTAAACCTTGATGGATACAATGGATCTTTCTTAGTATTTTCTTAGACTTAAGGTTCTTTCTCAGTGGTCACTTCTTCAGCTACCTCTTTTCTTTTAGTCATTTTCCCTATCATGTCCATCATTGCAGCCATTTCTCTTTAAGTCTCTTCTTGAAACCCAGTCATTTGTTTTATCAACTTTTGTTGAGACCTAATCATCTACTCTTGCATATCAAACTGAACTTTTCCTATCCTTTTATTCTAGATGTGTGCTCATTATCTATGATTCTAACTTGTGAGCCAGTATTGTAATGATGACAAGTGGTTTGATTTATGTTTTTTGAAAGCTTAACTATCCTTGCACCCGATCAAGTTAAAGGAAACTCTTTAAGATTTGTATTTCAAGGCCTTTTTATTTTACTCATGATGTATTTTTTTTAATTTCAACATTGAATGAAACATACATATGATGTATGAATGCATGAATGCAAAGGATGTGCTTGTTATGGTCTAATATTTGCAAAAGATTTTAAGTTTAAACTTAAACTAGCACATCATAATGTCACATTATTCTTATTGAATACTTCTTTCGTTACAATATTAAAATTTTCAAACGAAGCACCCCACATATTTGTTTTACTCATAAGCACTATTTAAAAAATTGGTCAAATATTGGCTACACTGTTCTAGGTAAGTTTTTTCCTTTATTTGTTTAACTTTTTAGGCTATGTCTCTTACTTCGAAGCTGACTCCTCTTATCTATTCTATCAAGCAAGTTGCTTGATATTCCTTTAGCAGACATTCATTCTTCTAATATTGTGCTCTATATTCAAATTAATCTTATTTTTCTATCAAAAGTTGAATGGCTTCTTGTTAATAGTGCATTTGCTATTTTAAGTCTTCAACGAGACCTTATAGTATCTTTTTTTTTCTATGGACTGACTACATTCTTCTCTTTTAGATAACAAATTAGACCAATGTTGTTTTGTGTTCTTTTTAAATTTTTCAAGCTCTGCGATTATTTAAATGAGGGACCTATACTAGCTTTTAGAAATCTTTTCTTGTTTTCTTTCAAGCTTTCAAGATTTTGCTTCACTCTTATCAATCTTATCTTTCCAATCATTAATCTCATCCTGAAGCTTTTTCTTTGAAGCTCTCATATTTTTTTCTCTTCTTTAAATTTGTACTTTATAATCTTTATGTCTTCAGGAACCTCTTTATGAGGGGCATCTTTTTGATAGCATAGTTTCTTTTCTTTGGGTTCAACTTTGCTTATGACATATTGACTTCTCCATAGTAGATATTCAAATATAGCTTTGTCTGTATACCCCTCACGATCTACTCTTCGAGTCTACTTCCATTCTTTGATAATTTCTTTCACCTTTCCCAAAAATCCTTATTCCTTAAAAGAAATTTTAATTCCTGAAACCCATAAGACATTGGAACAAATTGCTCTGACCCTAATTATCAATGAACCATTACTAGAGCATAGCTTATACCTCCTCATGATCCTAAGATGGAACCCATGGTTTGTCACCACACTTGTACAACATGGCTTCTTGTGGCATCCATGAAGCTCTCCATATAACTTGAGCACTGGTGAGATTTTGGAATATTGATACCCATTCTTCTTTGGACTTTGATTCTGGCCACTCAACATTACAGAATTCTTCAGTTGGCCTACTTTTATTACTATAAGTAGAAAAAAATTTGCTCACAAAATGCTGAAGATGACTTTTTACCCAAATATAGAGTAAATGTGCACACCTTATGAAGTGTTCCCTTCTTTTTTGACAATGATTCAATGATCTAAAAGTTTTTGTAAGTATAGAAAAAATATGATTGATTTTGTTGTCCATTTGCTCGAGAAAGTCAATCACTGATACTTCAATGTGCCCTAAAACTTTTCCTTCCTGGTTTTCAAGCCATGCAAGTGATCTTAATCTCTTATTAAATTTGGTTTTTATATTTACTATCAAAATATTATATATATTTTTTACATCTCTTTATTGTTTAGGTTCGACAGGGAATAATTCAAATGATGAAGAGATTTCAGAAGATTTAAGATATTTGGTTTGCTTTCCAAATAATGTTGGTAGAAAATTTAAGGGTTTTTATCATTAATGATACTTCAATGTGCCCTAAGACTTTTGGAAAAAATGATCAAGCCAAATTGCTAAAGCTATCATTCTTATGCCTCATTCTTCCTCTAAGTGTTTGACGATGTAATCACATAAGATTTTCCATGGGATGCAATCACTTTTACCTTTCGTTTGGATATATGTGTTCATATTTTGAGTAGGAACCTTCATCATACAGTAAGTTTCTTTCGAGATCCAAACTTTTAACTTTGCCAATAGATTTTATCTAGATTTGAGAGATGCAACCATAACAATGTAGTATACTCTTTGATTACCGAGGTCATATCTGTCTTATTAAATATGAAACATCTATAAACGGGATCCCAAAACTAAACTACAGCTTTTATCAACTGATTTTTCGTAGGCACCTCAAGGAGTAATATTTTTCCTTGAAAGCCATCTTCTTAGGAATTGTTACATGGTGCCAAATCTCAACCAACTCAGAGATGTCATTTTGTTGAAGCCTCAGTTTGATTTTTTTAGCTAAAATTTCCTATTCAAATTCTTTTAAACAATTTCGCATTCTACTTTGGGCTTCTAAAGATAGAGTGATCACCACATTAATCTCTTTATACACAGTGGCCTTCGAAGCCAAGAACATGATAATGTTTTCAAAGTAAGACTGAAAATCTTCTTACTGATATTAGTACATTGACAAGCATATCCCATATGCAAGTGTTTATGATGATGCATAATCATGAAACAAAAGAGAGAAAAACAAATTAAGGTTAGTAATCGTATTAAAATAAATATTTCCTCTTGTGTCTTAATTTAAGGTATAATTTACAAAATTGTATGGCTCTATCTAAGGTTGTTTTCTTAAGTTCACTATATGTAAGGTTTGGTAATTAACATAGTCTAAAAAGGTTCTCAAATTGATCATCACTATCATCCACTTTGGACTAGTAAGACCCCTAATCCTCACCTATAATGGGCTGCTAGCGAAAAATTTAACTTAAGTGGAAGTATTTCACTAGCCCAAGCAGAGGTATTATAACCTCACAAAAGCGTAGGCATCTACTCCCTCCAAAAAGGGATAGATTTGGGAGCCTGGGTATAGAGCTAGTGCATGAATGCAAATGTGCATGTGTGTGAGGGAATGTGGCAATTATTAATCAAAATAAAATTAACAATACAATTAGCAACAAATAAAATAACATAACAAAACTAAATGAATCCATCAAATTTTTACCCTTTTTTTCTTATTTTTATTCGAAGATGAGATAAGAAATTAATATAAAATATCAAAAATCTCAAAAAATCAAAGTTTGGATGACACATGTTTAATTTTTGGCTTGACTCTTTTCGTCTCCAATGGTGTTGCCATACTGTCATAACGATTTTTTGTCTGTGGGGACTCAATCGCTATACTTGGAGAAAATTTTCAAAGTTACCACCAATCTTTTTTAGAGGGTGTGATTGGCCACCCAGAAATATCATCTTTTAATAAAAATTATAAAATTAATTAAGATTTACAAAGAAAAGTTTAGATCTGTGAAATCAGGATTAGGTTCGGAGGTAATTACGATAATGAAGGTATTGGCACCCTCACGTTGCTTGTTCAAGGAACGGTATCAATTAAACATGTATAATCATTTAATTTTGATGATATGGTCTTTTTTATATTTAAATTTAATTTCCTAAAATTTATTTGTGAAAAACATCTTTATTTAGAAAATATTTCAAAAAAATTGACCATTCACAAAATTCTTAAAATCTCGTCTAAGATATTTTATTTATTTATTAAAAAATGATTTTGGCAACATTTCGACTCTTCGGTGAGTTCTTAAATTTTATTAAATAGATTTTAAGATTATCCCGACTCTTTAGCAAAATCCTAACAAATTTTAAGATCATATCAACTTTCTGATGATATCCTAAATAAAATTATTTTTTATTGATGATAATTAAAGGATTTAATTAATTAATTAATTTTTATTGTGATTTTTTTTGTTATTATTTACTGTTTACTATTTTTTATTATTTAAAAAAATTTAGATTATCTTGACTCACTGACGAAATTTTAAAATATTAATCTTTTTTCATTATCATTATTATATTATTATGTTGGTTTTTTTTATATTGTTTACATAAACCTTTATTCTAGTAAAAATAATTTTGAATTATTTTAGCTCTATGGTGAAATCCAAAAAAATTATTTTTACTTGCAATAATTAAAGAAAACTAAACTTTTTCAATTTTCTCTAAAAATTACATTTAAAAGATCCATTTAAACAATTTATTATTTCCATTTGATTTTGTTTATTTTTTTTATTTTATTTTTATTTTTTAGCAAAAATTATTTTTAAATTATTCAACACTGCGTTGAAATTTAAATAACATTTTTGCTTACA
Organism: Durio zibethinus; assembly: GCF_002303985.1. The sequence goes on from NW_019168004.1 coordinate 1,339,239, forward strand.
ATAAAATTTTATTTTCCTTAAATAGCTATTATTAATATTAGTATTTTTTAAAGATTTATGCATATTATTTTTTTAGGTCCATATTTTATTTTAATTCTATTTTTCATTTCTTTTATTTATTTCTTAAAAAATATTATTAGTAATAACATAAAATAACAATAATAATAATAACAATAATATCAATAAAATAAATAAATAAAAATAACATAAGAATCAAATACAAAAAAATAAAATAAAAATCAAAACAGAAAATAAAAAGAAAAAAAAAAGGAAAAACTTATCAAACGAGTCGGGTCGGCTCGCAGTTTGACACCTGGATCCTTCGTAGGTCAAGTGCGGGTCAAACGCCCAAAACAATGTCATTTTGTATGCCTATAAATAAGCCTATTTCTATTTTTTCCTCTCTCTCTCTAAAACACAGAACCTCTCTCTATAGGAAAAAAAAACCTTTCCATGTTGGCCATTGTACTACCCAATTTTCGACTGGTTATCATGCACCGGTGGTCGAAAAACTTTAACTAGCACCAAAAATTGTAAAAAATCCCAAATTCCAACCATTTCTCATATTCCAGTGGCCAAAAAATTCATCTTGTGGCCAGAAAATTCAACTGGTGCCAAAAATTTTAAATTTTCCCAAATTTTGACAACCCAAAAATCCAAAAATTTTTAAAAACCCCAAATGCTCCTTTTTTTTCTGTTTTAAACACTTTTTCTAAAAAAATTTATCAAAAAAAATCCCAAGCTTTCTAAGTGATGGTTTCCAGTTTCTAGTAAAAGAAATTTTTTTTTTGTTTCTACCAAAAAACTTTTTTTTTTGCCAGTGGTTTTTTATTGAGAGAACTGTGGTATATTTTTTTTTAGCTTATGTGTTTCTTGTTTTTCTCCTTTTTTTTATAAAACCCCTAGGGTTCCCCTTTTTCTCTTTATTCTCCTCCCATTCGACTTGCAAGAAGTGGCTCTATTTATATAGCCTCTAGGATTCAAATCTCAAATTTTTTGGGATCCTTTGTGAAAAATTTCGAAGATATGTTCGATGACTTTTAGTTACTATATTTCAAGTTGCCAAGTTAGGCAATGTAAAAGGAAAAAAAAAACCACTTTGACAACTTGATTTCAAGCTACTAGAGTTGCAACCTAATCTTTTTTTTTTTTAATTTCTATTTTTTTTTATTAATTTATTTTGGGACAAAATAAGTGTCCACATTGATTATGATTGTAACAGCCTATAACCAATAAATTTATCTCATCTTTGTTTTTGCTTTTGCTTGGTAAATAATTGTATGCCTACATGCATATTGTAATGCTATGAGATGAAAATTTACAGTTCTATAATATTAATAAACTCAATTTAGTGAGTTGATCTCTCATAAATTCATCCAAAATGAGCATCAGTTTCACGTACAAATCATGGAAAACTCAGGATGTGAATTCACCTAAAATGAGCATCAGTTTTACATACAAACCACGAAAAACTTAAAGAGTTTTTTATTTGAAGAGAATTTCAATTCAACTTTTTTTTTTTAGTAAAAGAATTAATTCAATTTCTCTTTTATATCATAAATTTGAATATTTTTGGCATATCTATAAAAATTTTTTGAATTAAAATTAAATAATAATTGAAGATTTTATTATTTTATTTTAATTAATTAAAATTTTATTAAACAAAAAATAATTAAACATCAGTATTTATTTTTATCTAATAATGAATTTAATTTGCTAAAATAAATATTAAAAAAATCACTCGATTCAAAATAAAACATTTAAAATTTGAGGAGTTTTTATAAATTTTATTAAAAATTAAATAATTATTGATTTTTTTTTCAAAACTTTTTTACCTTTCACCATATTTTTTTCTTGTGAAATTATCGTGTAGTGTACTGTATTTTAAAGCTGAGAAGATCACGTGCTGGAAGGCATGCTTGCTGCCGGTTCCACAAATTTTTTTTTGGGATTGGTTAGTTCCACTATTTATGTAGTGGACCAAATAATAATGAACATCACCGAAATAGGTAAGGATCTAAATATACCTTCTCACCTTTTTTATTGAAAACAGATTTTTTATATAAAATTAAAAAAATAACAACATGTAAAATTAAAAATTTTATTAGTTATTTCACTACTTGTCAATGCAATAAGTGCTTCTTCTTTTTTTTTTTTTGTCTTTTATCTTGAAATCAATCCTAATCTTAAAATAAATTGACGGATAAATTTCAAGAAATGCTTTATGAAAATTTATTTGAATTGACGTTTGGTTGCACTAGCTTTTTTAATATCATGGATATGGTTCATAAGAATAGATAACAAATGTTGATATTAACTTTTTTTATGAGAAAAATAAAAGGATAAGTGGCTAATACAATAGTGGTTTTGGAATTGTGAAGATTCTAAAATTAAGTTGTGATAGGCATTAAATATTATATTTTACCTTTTTAAATTGTTTGGCAGAAGCTTCAATGCTTCCAGTCGCCTAATCTCTGCCTCTTTTTCAAAAAAGTGTAAAAGAAAAATAAATTAACAAATAAAAATGAATGAAGAATTTATATGATAAACCACACGAGCTAGTTATAAGGAGAGCCGAGGTTCTACTATCAGCATTTTCATAGTATTCAATGCACACCAAAGGCAGCATACCTTCTCCTTCTTCATTTTCCGAAGATCAGCTTTGTAGGTTCTTAGCCTTTCAGCTCGGACTTTAACTTCATCCAAAGGACTCAGTTTTGAAGGTTTTCCGTTCCTTATTGACTCTACAGCCTTCTTTGTATCTTTAGGATCAGTAATAAGTTGAAAGGTAATTTTTATAATTATTTTGATGATTATATATTATCTTAAAATATGTTATAAATTATTTTCTCTAATACATTTAATTTGCTTTTTAGGTACTCATTTACTTTACAGTCATATGTTCGTAATAGAAATAAATCCGAAGGATTAATTGTTAAAGGATACTTATTAGAGGAATGTGTAATATTATGTTCTAAATATTTGGATGGAGTTGAAACTAAGACTTCATCACCCTATAACAAACAATGATGTGCTTGAAAGTTCTAATGAAAGATCTAATGCAGAAGCATCATCTATTTTTCATAGACCAGGTTGTCATTTGGGAAAGGGGGAAAAATTCACACTGGACAATGATACTTTGCTAAAAGCACACCAATACGAGTTAAACAATTCTGATATCGTTGCACCATTCATTGAGTAAGACACAAACTAGTACCTTTGTGAAATATTTTTTAAGTTTTATGTTATATTTTTACTATTATTACATTTTGTGATAACTATAGGAGACATTTTATTGCTCAAAAATCAACATTCACGTGCTTCACCCCGATTTATTACACGCCTTCATAAGGAAACTTTTCCTTCCTGGTTTTCAAGCCATGTAAGTGATCTTAATCTCTTATTAAATTTGGTTTTTATATTTTACTATCAAAATATTATATATATTTTTTTACATCTCTTTATTGTTTAGGTTCGATAGGGAATAATTCAAATGATGAAGAGATTTCAGAAGATTTAAGATATTTGGTTTACTTTCCAAATAATGTTGGTAGAAAATTTAAGGGTTTTTATCATTAATGACTTTCGGTTTCACACGAAAAAACTTCAGAGAAAATGAAAAAACTAAAACAGTGAGGTGGTTGTAATTGCAAAGACTTAAAGTTTTGCCAGTGCCAATGATAACATCCTGGTGGTGATGATGTGACGTGTTATGGTATTTTGAAGGAAATCATAAAATTAGATTACTGATTAATAGACAAGAAAGATATATTATTTAAGTGTAATTGAGTATCAAATGATAGAGAATTGAAAAAAAGATAAGTTTGGGTTTACATTAGTCAATTTTTCAAGATTTTCAATCTTTCAAGATTAATGGACGACAAGGAGTCATTGGCATTTCAAGGAGAATAATCTTTTTATATTTAAGATCCTATTGATAATGATTGGCATGTTACTATTAAGACAACTCCACGAGATTACTATAGAATGAATGAAGAAGGATTTACTGAAGTTGTAGAGATATACTTGCAAAGTGAACCATGTGACATATTTGCAAACTTATATTTGGATCGACACTTGATAATACATCCAAGATGAAGAATGTTTTGGGTATTATCATCCTTATTCTCGTCTTTGGAGACCAGAAAAGTCATACTGATTATGATTGTGGCCGCCCGTAATCAATAAATTTATCTCATCTTTGTTTTTTGTTTTGTTTGGTTTCTTTTTGCTTTTGCTTTTGCTTTTTCTTGGCGAATAATCGCATGCCTACATGCATGTTGTAATGTTATGTGATGGAAACTTACAGTTCTATAATATTAATAAGCTCAATTCAATGAGTGAAAAAAAAATTTTATATGAAATTCTTTAAGAAAAGTTTGTGAAGTTTTTTTTAAATAGTTTGATAAAAACTTCAATAAAAAATATAAATTGATAGAGTTTGATATGAAAATAAATAATAAATAATAAATTATTAAAAATAATATTTATAATTCAAATTTTATCGATATTTAATCAACAATAAAAATTTTATCAACATTTTACTAAAAATATCTATCTCAAAATATATATCAAAATTTTTTCAAATTTTATATACTTAATCTATGAAACGAAACATTTTAATCTATCGATTTTGACTTTCGATTTTAATTTTTATTTAATCATTTTTAATAAAAAATTTTATAAACTTTACTTAAAAAACTTCATTTAAGTCTTTTATTGAGTTAATCTCTCATACACTCACCCAAAATGAGCATCAAATTCACAGACAAACCACAGAGTTTTTTATTTGAAGAAAATTTCACTTCAACTTTTTTCTTTTAAGTTAGTAAAAGAATTTAATTTAGTTTCTCTTTTCCTCATAAATTTGAATATTTTTAGTATATCTATAAAAAAAATTTTGATCTATGTAAAAAAAATTTTCAAATTTTATATACTTAATCTATGTAGTGAGATCTTTTAATATATCATTTTTAATTTTTGATTTTAATTTTTATTTAATCATTTCTAATAAAAAATTTATAAACTTCACTTAAAAAACTTCATTTAAGTCTTTCCCTCATTAAGTTAATCTCTTGTACACTCACCCAAAATGAGCATCAGATTTACAGACAAACCACATAGTTTTTTATTTGAAGAAAATTTCACTTCAACTCTTTTTTTAAGTTAGTAAAAGAATTTAATTCAATTTCTCTTTTCATCATAAATTTGAATCTTTTTGGTATATCTATAAAACAAATTTTTGAATTAAAATTAAATAATGATTTAAGTTTTTATTATTTTATTATAATTAATGAAGTTTTTAAATATTTATTTTCATCAATTAAATTTTTATTAAATAAAAATTAATTAAGCGTCAATATTTATTTGTATCTAATAACGAATTTAATTTGATAAAGATAAATATTTAAAAAATCACTCTTCAAAGTAAAAAATTTAAAATTTGAGTGACTTTTATAAATATTAAAAATTAAATATTATTGATTTTTGTTTCAAAACATTTTTACCTTTCACCAAATTATTTTCTTGTGAACTTACAAGTTGACTAATGTAAGATAATATTAGGATAATTCAAATTGGAGTTGAACCTATTCACTTCCGGTCCGATCATTTCATATTATTTCGAGTTTAATATTTCAATTATTTAAGTTTTAAATATTAAGAATTTAAGTTATTAAATTTTAAAATCAAATTAATTTTAAATCATTTTGATTTATTTAAAATTGAATCATTTAAAATCAGTTAATTCATGATTGAATTGAGTAGATTGAGATCGTATATCCGCCGGAGGTGAGATTGAAAAAGTACCTTAATGCTAACGCATGTGTGGAAGTACAATGTATATGCTAATTTATATGTTTATATTTATTTATTTAAAAATGATCGTACTATAATTTATATTATATATTAAATATTAAATATATATTTTAAATTTTTTTAAAATTTATGTATAATTTTTATTAAAATTTTAAAACATATAACTTTTCTATAAAAAAAAAAGTATAGTTTTCGTATATTTTATCCCCTTTATCTTCTTTTAAATTATCAGATGTAACGCGCAGGATAATGACGAGGTATACAATGCGACCCTATCCGTGCTTTGTGATTCGGTAAATTGAACGGTGAGGACGAGGCCACCACCATTGGTGCACTCGGGACAACTTCAAGGCTCCACCATAACATGGCTGATGGGCGCTCCACTTCACTAGGATACTGTGCAGTAAAAATTGATACTGTGTCAGCAGCTCATCATGATGGACTGATCGATGCAATTCATTAAACCACACCACTTAATTAAAAAAGAAAAAATCATGTGATTTTGTTTTTTCATAACTTTTTTATCCAAAAGCAATTAATTCAATTGATTCTGCTTCTCATCATTTTGTTGTGATCCCCCGTGGCCCCATCGACCAGGAATAGGGGTTGGCATTATTACGCACGCTTTGAAACTGGAAAGTTTGTCTTTTTTTGTGACAATATTAGCCTCAAAGCTTTTTCTTGGGACCTCCGTAGACAAAGACTTGACAAAATACAAAAAAGAATATTATTAAAAAGCGGGTTGTGACTAAGTACACTAGAAAATGTCCCTGCATTATTACAGGAGTAATAAATAAAGAAACAAAGATATATTAATCAATCTTTTTCTATTTTTAATTTATATAAGTTATACATTTCTTAAAATAATTAAAATAAGGGAGAGAAAAAAATGGGAGATAAAAATAAAAAATTTTAACATAGATCATATTTTTTAAATTTTTTACCATTAATACTTACCGACAAAAAAATATAATACTTTTATATTTATTTATTTTTTAAATAATCAACTTGTAAAAAATATTTTTCTAATTATTTTGTTAGTAAATGATTTTGAAATCCATTGGCAACTTTCAAGCTTCACTCACAATCCATTAACAATTTAATCCTATATAAGTCAAATAGACAATCATATTTTTTCGTTCTCGTTTCTTTATACAACATTTCTTCTACTTTCACTTTATTTTTTTTATTGCTTATATTTTTTACTTTGTTAACATGTCAATTTTATTTTCCTTATTAAACTTTCAAAATTAAAATTTGTAATCACAATTATAAAATCATTATCTTTTACAACCGGCTTAATTTATAAAATCAAAACTTCTCTATTACATAACACTTACACAACATATTATACCTTTATAACAAACTAACTTAAAAAATACAATCTTACCTCTTCAATAGTAAGTAAAAAATTATAATCATATCTTATATTTAAATTATTTGGTGATTGGTTCTGTTTTATCAATGTAATTCTTAAATTGGTCTGTATGTTACAAAATATTAAAAATTTATACCATTAAGGAGGTGAATTAAGTAATCAATTTTACATTACCAAATATGTATATTCGAATATTTTTTATGTTATCGAATATACACATGTGATAATGTAATATAATTTTCAAAACAAATATATTCCGTAATCCAATATGATTTTTAAATATGTATATCCAAAAATTATATTATATTATTAAATATCCATTTCAAGTGACATAATAAACATATTGGATATACATATCCAATAATATAATATTAATATTAAATATTTATTTTTATAAGCATTAAATTTTCAATTCAAAATCGACTTTAAACGATTTACCTTGTCCAGCTACTTTTCATCCATTCCGGTTTAATTTTTCATTTGACAATCTATTTTTACAAAATTTAATAATTATTTCAAAGATTTACGATTTGTGAACTGTTCAACTTAGGGTTTTTGGTACCACGAAGACAAACAAAAGAAAGAAAAGAAGAAGAAAAGAAATCCTAGAGGGGTGTAAGAGGGTTAAAAATATAATTTATCAAAAGATAAATAAATTATTTCATATATAAATATTTTTGCAATAAAAATATTAGATTGTTTAATACGTACTTTGTAATGTATTTAGAATCACTTCTTATAATATTTATTTAGCTTTCGTTTACCTACTCCTAGATTTTTTTATAAATATATTGTTATAAAATTTGGGAATAGTGAAAATTAGTGTGGTGGTGGTAATTCAAAACCCTGTCACACTTTTTTTTCCAACTACTTTTTCCCCTTTACCCGCTTAGTAGGTCCAAGCGAGACAAGCTAGCTTGAATTATATGGGAGAGAGAAAGAAAGAAGGAAAAAGAAATGGCAGGGCAAAAAAGAGATGAAGTGATGAAGATGGGTGAAGAGCAGGACATCGTCATTGTAGGCGGTGGCATTTGTGGCTTGGCCACCGCCCTTGCTCTTCACAGGTTCTCCCTCTTCCGCCGCTTCCTGCTGTTCGATGATCACCCGTTTTCCGTTTCCCTTTTTCTTTTTTGTTTTTGTTTTTGTTTTTGGTTTTTTCCTTCCCTTTTTCTGGCTGTGAAACCAGAAGCTCTCAACCATACGAGTTAATGGACCCGTTCAGGCTGAAATATATAGTAATTTGAAGTATGTTTCTTTGGGTTTTGCAGGAAAGGAATAAGGAGCATTGTGTTAGAGAGATCAGAAACGCTGCGAGCCGCCGGCGTTGGCATCCTTATCCATCCGAATGGATGGCGGGCACTTGTTCAGTTGGGTGTTGCCTCCAAGCTTCGACAGACTGCCATTGACATTCCTTCGTGAGCTTATATCTCTCCCTCTCCAACACATTCAAAAGAATCATTAAAATCATTTTTTTTTATCATAATAAGTTAGTACGTTTTTTCACCAAAATTAATAAATTCTCCTATTATTAGTAAGTATTGGTCATTTTGTTGTACCTATTAAAAGAAACAAATAAGTAATTTCAGATTTTAAATACTACTATAACTATCATAATTGAATATGAATGATTATAGTTTTTATTAGATAGAACTGTATAATTTTTGTATGTGTGCAGGGGAGAACTTATGACGGTTGATGACGGCGAGCGACATGAAATAGCTCTTGGGTAAGTTGGATATCCTTTGAAATATTTCTTGCATTTCAATTTTTAGCTATAAATTGAAGTAAATTTATTATTTTCAGCAACATTCAATCCACTATAACAATTATATTTGTTTCTATATTTTTTTATTTATTGGTCTGAATCTGTAATTTTTTTAAACCATAATGTAGATCTATTAATTGACAAAAAAGTAAATATATCATCACAATGATTATTAGTTCATTTGATAAGAAATTGAGTTTTTTTATATAAATCAAAGTCTAATTTTTATAAAAATAATTTGAGAATAAAATTTTAAATTATTGTAAAATAATTTATTTTTTAAATAATTTATTTGAGTATATAATAGTTCAGATTGAAAATAAAAGCAAAGTTTTAAGATATCGGAATTTAAAATTTGTTGAATTTTATATTTTAAGAATAATTATATAAATTAATTAAATTGTATGTTGAATTTATTTCAAATAATTAGAAAAATAAATTAAATTCAAGTAAAATAAAAAGATATCTTGGTTTATATATTTTTTTTTTATAAATGGAATAAGTTTGAAAATAAAAAATTTTAAATTTATTGGATGTTATTATTTATGAATAATTATATGAATTAATTAAGTTAAAATATATGTTAATCTTGGATTTTATTATTATAATATAAAGGACGTGTATGTGAGTAAAACAAGAATGAGTACTGTATAGTTGTTTTTTCCAAGGTAGGTGTGGTGTGTGGCTGAATGAGAAAAAAATTTTCAGGAAAGGGGAACTCCGATGTTTGAAACGGATGGATCTGATTAAGGCATTAGCAGAGCCATTACCGGCCGACGTCGTGCATTTGGGATGTCAGGTGCTCTCCATCATTCTCGATCCTGTAACTTCGTATCCCATTATTCAACTTCACGATGGAAGTATGATTAAAGCCAAGGTAATTTTTTATGTTAATTATATATAAAATATAAAAATTAATGAATAATAATTCCTATTGTCATGATAAATATAAAATATATATTTTTATTAAATTTATATTTATTAAAATTTTGAATTTATTATTTTCGTATTATTTATTTTTAAACATATATTAATTTGTGTTTTAATTTTTTAATGAATTGAAAGCCTATAAAACTCATTTTTTCTTTTTTGTTAGCAAACCTATTTTATTTTTTGTAACAAAGAGTTATGGAGAAGGAAATTACTTGATTCACCAAATCCTGTAAAGTTATCGCTTTTCAAGAATATTTTAATTAATATGCATTTTAGTTTTCTTTGAATTTCATTAAATTTTATATTGAAGAAAAATTGCTGAAGGATTTCATTCCAGATATAATAATTAATTGGATATGTTGACGGTTTGGGTTGAGCATTTAAAAAGGAAAGCCAGCCCATCCGATAATTATTTTATTATAAAATAATAATATATTATTTTATATAATATTCTAATATATGTTTTTAAAATTAAAATAAAAATAAATAGAGAAGGGCCTAAAATTCTATGTACTAAAAATCGAGTATGGTCAAAGCTCGTGAGTCTTTACGAATAGATTCCTGGACATCTCCAATGATAATGAATCTTTTGTAAAAGGTTATGGTGTTTAGTTTGAATAACAAAATTTATTTGTTATACCATATTGAGTGTACACCAAACATGTAATTTTATTTATATAATAGATTTACAAAATTGTCCCTCCAATGCTAATGAATTTTGGGTTTTTATTCTTTGGAATTGGAGCAATGTGTGATTAGTTGCTTCTTTCACGACAGATTGTAATTGGATGCGATGGTGTGAACTCTATAGTATCAAAATTTCTAGGCATAAATTCTCCAAAGCTTTTCTCTCGATGTGCGACCAGAGGTTTCACATATTACGAAAGAGGTCATAATTTTGATGATCAATTTCATCTATATAACTCACAAACTGTTCAACTGGGACAACTTCCTGTCACGGACAAGCTTGTCTATTGGTTTTTGACTCGATCATTTACTTCTCAAGGTAATCTTTTTATTTTTTTTTAGGTTAAATCATAAAAAGTTAATCATGGTTTTGGTGTTAATGTTATTAATAAATTATAAATTATAAATTACAATAAATGTTTAATTTAATATTTAAAAATTATTTATTTATTATATGTTATAATTTAAAATTAATTAAATATCATATTAATTAACATATTTATAATTCAAATATTATATAAAAAAATTTTAAAATTTAAATATTATATTAAATATTTTATTTTAAAAATATTTTATTATAATTTAAAAATTATTTGTAACATTAAAATTTTTAAATAAATATAATTTTTGAAATTATAATAATTAAATTGCATGGAAATGGTCAGATTCGGGTGCTTCAAAGAAAGATCCAGCATACATGATAGAAGCATCAATGGAAGCAATGAAGGGTTTCCCAGAAGATATGGTGGAAATGATAAAGCTCAGTGAACCCAAGGCATTGTACCTCACAGAACTGAGATACCGAACGCCATGTAACCTGTTGCGAGCCAGGTTTAGCAAAGGGACAGTGGTTGTGGCAGGAGATGCAATGCATGCGATGTGTCCTTTCATCGCACAGGGTGGAGGGGCTTCTCTGGAGGACGCTGTTGTACTGGCAAGATGCTTGTCAGAGAAATTGATGCAGGCTGCTAATCAAAACCAACTTGGACGAAAATTGATGGTCGAAGAAGCTCTTGATTTGTACGTTAAAGAGAGGAGGATAAGACTTTTCTGGCTTTCTTTGCAGACTTATTTAGTTGGATTGACACTTGACAATTCGTCCAAGATGAAGAAAGTGTTGGGTATTATCACTCTAGTTCTCATCTTTGGAGACCAGAAAAGTCATACTGATTATGATTGTGGCCACCTGTAACCAATAAAATTTATCTCATCTTTATTTTTGGTTTTGCTGGGTTTGTTTTTGCCTTTGCTTAGTGAATAATTGCATGTTTGCTTTTGCTTTTGCTTAGTGAATAATTGCATGCTTACATGCATGTTGTAATGCTATGTGATGGAAACTTACAGTTCTATAATATTAATAAACTCAATTCAGTGAGTTGATCTCTCGTAAATCACCTAAAATGACCATCGGTTTCACATACAAATCACGGAGAACTAATGCATTTTTTTATTTGAAGAGAATTTCAATTCAACTTTTTTTTTTTTAGGTTAATAAAAGAATTTAATTCAATTTCTCTTTTCTACCATAAACTTGAATATTTTCGGCGTATCAATAAAAAGTTTTTGAACTAAAATTAAATAATAATTGAAGTTTTTATTATTTTATTATAATTAATTAAATTTTAAGATATTTATTTCATTAATTAATTTTTTATAAAATAAAAAATAATTAAACGTCAATATTTATTTTTATCTAATATTGAATTTAATTTGTTAAAAATAAATATTTAAAAAATCACTCGATTCAAAATAAAACATTTAAAATTTGAGTGATTTTTATAAATTTTATTAAAAATTAAATAATTATTGATTTTTTTTTCAAACTTTTTTACCTTTCACCATATTTTTTTCTTATGAAATTATTTTATAGTGTACTGTGCTTTAAAGCTGAGAAGATCACGTGGTGGAAGGCAAGCTTGCTGCCGGTTCCACAATTTTTTTTTTTTTGGATGGTTTAGTTCCAATATTTATGTAGTGGACCGAATAATAATGAATGGCACCGAAGTGGGTAAGGATCCGCCAAGGTTCACACACAGACTTTTTTCCTTTCTGGGTAAGGATGCAATTCAAATCGATTCGGTCTGCTTAACTTTCATGTCTGAAAACTCTTTGGACATGTTTTTTATAGCACATGGATTCAGAACCAGGGGACCAGTATTTTCTATGTTTCAAATTACGCTGTTCGACTCATTTAAAAAAAAAAAAATTTAATGTTCTAAAATTATTTATATATTTAACACTTAAAACTTTTTTTATATATATTTTAAAATTATTTTTATATATTTTTATTTTTTTATATTAAAAATTATCAAATTTAATTTTATAAAAAATTTTAAATTTAATATTAAATATATTAAAATTAAAAATTTTTAAATTTCACAAAAATCAATAGCACTAAAATGTTTTAGGAAGGAAGGAGTACCAATTTAAGAAAAACATTCCTTATGTTAAAAAAATTATACATGTTATACTTAACTATTTAAATATAATTTTGGTATTTAATTGTTTCTAATTTTTTCAAAAAGGTTTTATGATTTTAATTTTTTCTTTAATTTTAGTGTTTTTGATATTTAAAAAATTATACTTTAATTATAATGTCAAAATTTTCAAAAAATACAAAAAATTAATGTGAAACATATAAAAAGTAAGAATTATTGTTATTGAAAAAAAAGACATAATTTTAGAAAAATCCAAAAAAAAATGTGGACATTCAATTTGAAACCGAAGAAATAATAGTCACTTGTGTATCTTTTTGAATTGGTTTAATTTTAACACTAGACGTTTGATTTGAGATAAAATTGGTCAATATGTAATGAGAATAGAATTTTTTTTGACATAAAAGAATAAACTTGATAAAAGATTTTTTTTTATTCACGTTTGACAAATATTGTACCAAAATACAAAGTATAATGCTACAACATACTAGTTTCAATAGAGATAATTGACAGATAATTGAAATTAACATTTAAAAATTATAAATTTTAAAAAATTTATGTATGTAATATTTTTTTAGCCAATATAAATATCAGGGTAGAGGAGTTCAACGTTTAAAAATATTAATTTAAACTTGTTTAATTTAAAAATATGAAGCCTTTAAAATTTTATTCATGTCCTAATTCAATCTTGTTTAATTTAAATTTATAAGTAAAAAAATTAATTAATATATTAAATATTAATATTTAGAAATATATTTAGAATTAAAATTAAATATTATTTAATATTCAAATATTTTCTTAAATTCAATTCATGGACGGATTTCTCCGTGTCGTTTTAACTTTTAAGCTGATTTGATAGGGGATACTACTAACCTGTGGGGTGAGGATTAACATGAGGTACTCACCCACGATGTTTTCGTTTTAATATTATGTCTGAACGACAAATGGCACGGGCGTCGCATTTCTTAAAAAAAGTTAGCTAGCAGTAGATCAAAGTTGGCGTCGTGGGATAAAATTTATTGTTATCCATTATTCATCTTTTTCAATTACTAAAAGATTTGTGCTTCAAATTAATAACTATCCAATTTTAGAGTTGTTTTTAAGTTTACAAAAATACTTATGAGCTTAAGGGAGAGTGTAACACTTGAATGATTCTTTGAAGAACTTAAGAAAATCATTAAGAGGTTCATTGATTGATTGTATTAATAATTTTGGAAGAGTTAGTTTTAATATTCAACATAAAGTAGATTGAGATTTTTGGGCAAGTGAGTTTAAGGAAAAAGACATAAATGTCATACGGAATGATTGAACCTCTATAATTCTTGATATTTGATTTTCTACCTCTATTTTTTTACCTTTTCAAATTATTTATTTTTGCATATATACGGTCTTCGTTAGCTTCAAATCTATATTTGTGACTATTGTAAAATTTGGTAATCAAATTATCAAAATTTTTAATTAACCAACTCATCCCCTCTTAATTGATTTATCACTTTGAGCTAACAATGACTTTTCATTTTCTTTAATTTTTATATAAAAAATTATGATAAGAGGCAAATTCATGTTTTAAAGTTTAAAGTAATGTATTTATAGACATTCCAAAGATTAAAAAACAAAAAATTTTAAAGAAAAAATTTCTTTTGATTCCTCCAAAGTTTTTTTAAACACTATTTTCATTGACATAACCGATAAATTTCATCGACAATTTTCCAATGGATACTCTGAAAAAAAAAAAAAAAAAACTAAATCCATTACTAATTATGATTAATTAATTTTATAAAAAATTTAATAGCATAAAATACATTAATTTTTTTAAAACTTAGTGAAAGTTAAACAATTAGAATGAAAGAATATTATTTGTTAAATTAAAGATAAATGGATATATCTTTTAGAACCTTTTGATCAAATTTAATTATGTAAATCACCCATATATAAAAATATAATTATCTTTCTAGAAGGAAATAAAATTTTTAAAATTAATTTTAACATTTTCATTATATTAATTTTCATTAAGTAGATATTCATCATCATGAAAATAACTGTTAATTGATACACCTTTTATTAAAAATTTATGTGTGATTTTATCAATTATAATATTTAGAAAATTTAAATATATTATTTAATGTTTTTGAAATAAATATATTATTTAATTTATTTAAGTATATATTTTTATTTTATCATAAATAATGTTCTTTATTATCTTTTAAAAAGATTATATTAAAGGATAAGCATCTTAATTAACAAATAAATTAATGCCTGCCAACTAAGCCTCTAGTTAGGCTCCTTAGCAACCATCTATATAGAATAATAGATTAGGCATTAAGGTCTGTTTAAATTATTGGAACTTTTAACTTTGGTTTTAACAAATATGACCCCTAACTGAACATTGAAGTGTCTAAATAACTAAAAAATAAATCAAACAATTATACTTTGAGAAAATAAGTTTTAGAGAATTAATATGAATTTAATTTATTGATAAATTAAATGCATACCCCTTTATATAAATTGGTTTAGATTCAATTTATTTAATTATTTGAAATTTTCGAGATGTGGTGAATATCAGAAATAATCCTGAATTTAAACCCTTTCAAAATTACAAAATATTGCTTGACTTGATTCATTAATAAAGAACAAATCACAAAGTGAAAATTGTTCATTAGTAAATCCTTCACTTTTAATGCAATAAGTTCTTTAAAAGTTTCTTTTTCCTTGTTGATATTTGCTTCTTTCTTTTCCTTTGGATTTTTTTTCTATGCATTTGTCATATATTTATAGATGTAAGAAAAAGAGACAATGGTTACTGTCATAATGCATCGGTTCAAGGACTCGATCGCTAGAGATAATATATCAAGAGTCACTACTAATTTTTTTTGTTGAGGTGCGATTGACAACCAATCTTATTTTTTGGTCTACGAATTTAATGTTGGATTTGGAAGTATAGTTATGTGTGACAAAGGTTATAGTACCTTCACAACACTCGTCTGAAGACGATACCAATTAATCTTATATAATCCTAAATTAATCTTGTTCAAATATTCTTTTACTTATATTTTTTTATTTTTTATTTTTATTATTTGAATATTAAAAATTTTCTAAGTTATTTTTGATACTTTTGGTATAACTTAAAAAAATTTTTCACTTCAAGAATATTCACAGGAGCCGCTTATTTTTTTGAAAAAGCTCTGTGATTGGATTTATTTTTATATTTTGAAAGCAAAGTATATTATAATTTCCTTATATAAACACATATTATGATTTAAGAAAAAAATTGAAGAAAAATCACCACTTATGAATTCCTCTTAATTTCATCATCAACAAAAATTTTAATCTATTTTGTAATATTTATTTATTATTTATTTTATTATTAAGGTAAAAAAAATTATTGGTTAAATTCCCTAAATATTTCTAACATTTTTAAAATATTTTGAGAAAATTGCTGACCTAAAAAATTTTAATAAAATCATCACTTCTGATTTTATTCTTGTAAAATTTTACTTACCTTAACAATTTAAATATTTTATATTTTATTATTTTTTTGAAAAGATTTTCAAATACTTTTATCAACATTTTTGGCAAAATTTTGAAAAATACTTTTTTAAAAATCACCACTTGTGATTTTATTACTATTATTATTATTCTTTTCTTTCTATATTTATTTAATTATTGCTATTTATTCAAAGTGAATATTATTGTTATTATTTTTATGTTTGAAAATTTTTAAAATATTTCCAACACTTTTAGAATATTTTAGAAAATTTTTTCATGTGAATATTTTTAATAAAATCACAACTTTTGACTTTATTGTTTTTATTATTTTATTTATTATTTTATTCTTTTTTTATATTTTTCTTTATTCTTGTTCATTAAAATTTTTATTTTCATTATTTCATTTTATTTTTTTATTTTATTTAAGAGAAAATAAATTTTCAAATTTTCCTAAGTTTATTTTTTAACAATTATTTTAAATTAATTTCAACTAAAAATATTTTATATTTTCTACCATTTATTTTGTTTTTCTATCAAAATTTTATACAAAAATAAAATAAAAATACTACAAAAATTAAAAAATTAAATAAAATATATATATAAAAAATTGAGCAAAAAATAAAAAATGACAAAAATACCTACAATACCCCTAGTTAACTCTGGTTAAAAGGTTCAAGGGGCGAATCAAATGATTCAAAATAGTATGGAATGGTCTGAGCAGTTCAAAACGGTCTAAACCGATTCTAGGTAATTCAAGCTGGTCTAGTGCAGTCTGTCCAATGATTTAAGAAGACTTAAAGAGGGTTGCACATGCGGATCCTAGGTGGGTTTGGGTCCACATGTAAACTCTCTTTTGCCCAAAATGATGTCGTTTTCTTTGTTTCTTTCAGACTATAAAATCCTTAATTTTTTTTTCTTTCATTTTTCTTTGCTTTCTCTCTCTGTAAGAACCAAAACACCCCATCGAAAAATTCAAGGTTGCCTAAAAATCGACCATTAGCTACCACATTAGCCGCCTTCAATCGTCAGTCAACAGAGCCAAAAAATACCCAAAATTTTCCTAAAAATATTTTCTCGATCTCCTATTTCTTGTTTTCTACTTGGTCTTACCAAATGGCCTTTGATTCATCCTTGATCTAACCTTAAAGCTGTATCACAAATATTCCAAAATCTCTTTCGTTGTCGCTCTAAACTCCATAAGTTTTCACTACGTCCTTCCCATGGCCAAGACCCTCATATCTTCCCTAGATTTGGCTCAGAAACATTTCCAAACCTAAAATCTTTTAAATCGAAAACTTTCACTCTTTCTTTATCTTTTTTTTGTTATCTTTTTTACTGCTGCTAGTTCCCCGTTTGGGGATGGTATTTTTTTGTTTTCTGTAGTTGCTATTATTCCCTTCTTGGGATGTGTTATGGGTAAATTCATTTTTTTTTACAGTGGCATGTTATTTTTAGGTTTGGTTAATGGGAGACTATAAGGATGTTACTAGTTATGATGGTTTCAGGTGTGCGTTGGTTATGGTAGGGGTCTGATTTGGTAGGGCCATGTGTGGATGATTAAATAATGTGTTTTTGTCCCCAATATGACCTCCAAGCTTTCTCACTACTATTATATGTGGATTGGATATATAAAGTTTGCATAGGAAATCAAATCACAGAAAATTTGGGATTAAGGGATTTTGTTTTAAAGCCATGCCACCAAATGTTTTGTTGCAACTTTTCAAAAATTTTTGACAAACTTTGCATTGGTAGGAGTAAATTTAGGGTGGCAGATGGTTGGAACTTACTTTAGTTCCAAACAAATTCTGCAACATCTTTTTTTTATTGATTTTGATTTTTTCTTTTTTAACTTTCTTGCTTTCTTTTTTTGACCTTTTTATATGAATAATAATAATAATTATTGAACCCAATATATAATAAATGTGATCAAAATTCTTAATTGAATTCAAATTGGATAGAAATACAATTCGAAGCAATTTTGATCAATCCGGATAAATTTTGGTGTCTACAGTTGTCCCTTTTTACACATTATTAAAAATCAGTAATAAAGCAAAGACCAAAAGATAACAATTTTGTCCACGCAAGGATATAAAGAATTTTTTTTAATTTTTTTATATTCAAATCTAAAAGCACTTCTAATTAAAGGCTTAACAAAAAATAAATTGAAACGAAAACATAAATATCACCTTAAAAAAATAACTTTAGATATCATCACCAAAAGAAACTCAGATATCACTATCGAGAAGATACAAATAATTTTGAATATTGCCACCGATGAGAAACTCAAATATCATTATCGAGGACTTGGATATTATCTTCGAGTGAATGCAAATGACTCTAGATATCATTATCGAAAGGCACTCGGATATAACCTTCAAAAAAATACAAATGACTTCAGATATTACCATCAAAAGAAACTTGAATATCACCATAGAGAAAATGCAAATAAGCTTGAATATCGCCATCAAAGAGAAACTCAAATATCACTATCGAAAAAATACAATTGTAGAGAAAAATGCAAATTCAAACTTTAAACTCGAATATCACCACCATGTGATTTTGAAAATGTCTCGCATATTACCACCAAGAAGAAACTCGAATATCACCATCGAGAAAATAGAAATATAGAGAAAAAAATACAAATTCAAACTTTAAACTTAGATATCACCATTGAGTGATTTTGAAAATGGACTCGAATATCACCAACAAAGAGAATGAAATCCATATTTTAGTACTCGAATATCACCATCGAATATTTTGAAAACAATTTATCACATTTTTCTTGACTAATACTAATTTCACTGGGTTTACAACTTTCATGCCAGCTAAATTTTAAAGCTCTCATCTTATGTCATCTCATTGAAATTCTTAAAAATTCTTGATCGTTTAAATATGATTTTGCCCCTTTCTTTTTTTTTTTCTTCTTTAATGTTTCCAAAATTGACAAATGCCCCTACGATGCAAATGTCTTCTTTTAAATTGATGATACAAATACAATGTAAATGTCTTTTACAAAGATGCCAATGCATACATCCTTATCAATGATGGACAAGCTAATGATACAAAAGCAAAGTCAAAAGATGCAAATGTCTAAAAAAAATTTTTTTTTGTTAATTTAACAAAAGGTCAAAATATGCAAATGCCCAAAATCTTTTTTTCTTAAATTTTCCAATTTTCCTGAATGTTTCATCCCATTTCAATTCCAAATCCTTTCCCTACAGCTCATTTTTCATTAATTTATACTTTTTTTCTTCACAACTTCGATTTCTTAACTTTTCTTTCCATTTTATCTTCATTTTTAGGTTAAACATGCATATGATCAGCTTGAACTTGATGAAAAGGGAATTGAAGAAAATAAACCATCACACTGTGATGAAACTCAATTGATTAAACATATTTTTGCATAAAAGAATGCATCACATAGTGCTATTTATTTTTCCCAAAATTGTTTATTTTTTTAAATGTTATTTTCCTTCCCCAAAAACATTTTATTTCAATGACAAAATTCTCACCCAAAAAAAAATTTTCCTTAGTCAACTTTTATGAAACAATGTGACTCTTAAGTATCTAAAAAAAATGGTTATGATTATTATGCACATGTTTGGATAGGGAGGAAATTCCATCTTTTCAAATAGCTTGGGTGGTTAATTGTCAAATTGAAGTCTTGATTATCAAAAAAGACCTCACGACTTGATGGGGAAAATTGAATTTCTATTTATCCAAACTTAACCACAAATTCTATTGGAAAGTTCTTTTGAGGTATAATTAGATTTGATACCCTTTTTAATATCATAATGTGGTTTTTTAATAGATGTCAAGATTAATTATGGTAGGTTTATAATCATGCTAAGATTTTCTATGATAGCCCTTTCACACATCTCAATCATTGGTTGCAATGAGTTTTCATGTTGCAATATCAGTTCTGCTCTAAACTACCTATTTTTAGGTTTTCACCTTAGTGCTTCGTTCTTTCATTCTTTTTCTCTTTTTTTTTTTGATAATTTCATCATGCACTCAAGTATTCTTGTGATAGAGAAAATTTTACAAAAAAAATAAGCAAAAGCAAAGTTGGTCATGAAGATTCTACAAGGAATAAACTATTCAGTTCAAGTATCCATGTTTGATTAAAATAGACTTTTTGAGATATGTAACACAGGCCAAGGTTTGAGATTCTGAAAAAATGGATAAATAGGCCCAAAACATTATGTTTGAAGGTGATCAAACCAAAGATCATACCAAGGTTCATACCAAGGATCATTTCATATCAAGTGAAGGACTTTCCTTCAGACATTTATCTTTTTTATTCCTTCAGTCTTAACATCCCATCATCTTGTTTCTTTTTCTCTTCTTTTTTTTTTATCGTTTCACTTTTTCTTTTTCTTGCATATTTTAACTTTTGCTAGAATATGTTTAAAATTTTTAAAACTCAATTTATCTGACATTTGCCCTTATAACATAAGTTATTCTTCCTTTATTGTCAAAGCATAACTTCATCTAATAAATCATTCTTTATATTTTCCCTAATGTAGATGGTAATCTTTGGTCAAGAATTCATTAGGCTCAAAGGGGTATCAAATGGATAATTTATTATTTGTGAAAAGATGAAGAAAAATGATCATTTATCATTTTAAATCCGATCACTTGTGCTGAAAAATGATTTCTTGAAAAACATAAATTTTGTTTTTATCACATCTCTTTTTTCTTTTTTTAATTTCATCATTTTTCATTTTTTTAGGTTTTTTTTTAGATCATTTCAATATCTAGAGTGCACAATATAACCATCAACCTTTTTTTTTTTCTTTTTCTCTATTTTTTTCTTATTTTCACAACTCATATGACAACCAATCTTTGTCCTATCTTGATACACCAACAAGGTTTATGTGACAATGAAAATTATGTTGAAAGGCTTTATTTAGGTCCCGCTTGCACACATCATCACCAAATTAGATAGTGACATGAACTAGATAGTCTTGGGAAAATTGAAAATCATGCTCTTTTGTAAATATGCCCATAGAGAAAAATGGTGCATTTGTGTATTCGTGGCTATTTGAATGTCTTTGTGTTTGAAGCATAGCCTTGACACTTATCAAATCACCAACATCTACATAAAAAAGAATCATATTTTGTTTGATTTCAAGAAACTCATAAGTTTTTCCAATTGATCGTTTATGTTTGTTGCTTGAAAGAGATGTTAAAAGTTTTAAACTTGTATGTTTGATATTAATTTTTCAATTGGTTTTAACACTTGAAAAAGACACGAAAATATTTTATTTGGATAAATTCATAATAAACCACACAATTTTTGAGATTTTTTATGAAAACTTTTTTACAAAATTATAAAATTGATACAAAATTAAATGAAATAATTCTTTCAATTAGCATTAGATTCAAACTTCATACAAGTTATGAAGTTCATATGTATGTCCAATACACAAGTGAAAGTGAAAACAAAAAGTCAATTTTATATATTTGTAATCATAAATCTTTTCATACTGAATGAATATTACAATGTACCCATAAAAGCTAACAAAACAATTCTCCAATTCCTTTTCTAACCATTGCATTCATCAAAATTATTTATATCAATGTTTTAACATCTTTAGTTCACTTTTTCTCCAATATATCAAAGTAGAGAGTCTTTAGCAACATGATAATCCCTCTTCATTCCAAACTCTATTTTTTCAACTACAATGAGATCTCTAACCTCGTATTTCAGTACGAGGTAATCTCTATTGAGTGGCCTTGATTTTCACTATAGTAATCACATCTTGCATTAGGATCATACCATTTTGGGTAAAAGGGTTAGAGGGGTTCTAGACCCATAGGCTTTAAAAGTTGATTATGAATAAGTTGAGGCAACAATTCTATGTAAGATATGGGAATAAGGTTAATAAAATTCTTTTGTTTTTGTTACTTTGCTACCCTTTTTTGTTATTCCTGAAGGGATTTGATTGATTGACTGGTTAGGGCATAGGTGCAGGTGTTGAAGTTGAAAGCTTGGTTGAATACCTAACTAGTTCGGGTAAAGATTTGATAAGATATTATTTATGGTAGGGTAGTAAGGATGGTAAACTGGATAAGGATAATACGAGACAAAACCACTGTCTAATTGCTTCTTATAAGTTACAATTTACACATCTTTTTTTTTCTTATATGTCCTATCTTTTTCTATATCTCTGTCATCAAGTTTTTCACTCTTGATTGCATTCTCAATTTCTCTCTAGAAATTAACATGTTTGTAAAATTTTTTGTGACATTCTCAACCATCTTGTCATAATAAGGTGCTCGAAGAGTGTTAACAAATAAAATAGTGATTTTTTTGTGATAGGTGACTGAACTTGAGTGACCACATCTCTCAATCTTTAAGTATTTTTTTTAAAGCTTTCAATAGTTTTTTTTAACATATTTTGCAATGACAGACGACCTAGAGCTAAATCTACAATGTGCTTGTGTTAGGTTACAAATGCCTTAATCAGTTCTTTACATGAAATGATGCGAATTTTGTCTAACTAAGCATACCATATAATAGCAAACCCGTAAGACTGTCTTGAAATATATGAATTAAAAGCTTGTCATCATGAACATGGGAAGCCATTTTTCTACAATACATATTGACATGGATCACTGGGCATTTAGTTCTATTATACTTATCAAATTTTGGGACCTTAAATTTAGGTTAAACAATTACATTTGGCACCAAACAAAGCTTCGTTGCCATAAAAATCTATTTTCTTAATAACTCGAAAGCTCTTCTCTGTGAGATCTATCTTCTTTTGGGTGCTTGAATTTTTTATTACTTTAAATGAATTTTTTTTACAATTTTTTTAGCTTTTTAAAATCGTTAGGGATTCAAATTGGATCAGATTTATCTCCAGGTATAATATATCCTTGGGATTATCTTTGTGTAACTACTGAAGGCATTTCGAGATAAGAGTATGTCTAAAAACTAGGGCTTGTTATGATTGTTCTCCTTAGAATTTTTAGACTTGATGTGAACCAAACCCAATAGGTATAAGGACTCCTCGATTCTTCAATCGTGGGCTTCCTTCATTCCTCCACTCAAAATTTTCAACATTCCCATTATCCGGGCCATGTGTCCTTTCATTTTATCTTGAGCTTTCTCAAATTTCTTAATTCAATTATTTCGTTTTTGCTTTATGGGTATTAGATAAGTGGCAAGTTTATTTTTTTGAAACTTTCAATGATCGAGCCCTTGAATCATTATTACCATAATTAAGAATAAGGATGATGTGTAGCTATAAATATATGCAAATAAAAAAGATTTATATGAATGAATGGATAGATGCATCCATTAAAAATAATCATGACAAAAAAATCTCCAAATAACATTTTTAAATAATTTTAAAATATATTTTCTGATCTTATATTTCAACTTTAAGATCATGATACTGTTATTGACAAGTTTTTTAACTGATATAATTAAGCAATGAACTTTCAGTAATCTTAAGCTCTATTTCGTTATCAAAACTTAATCGACCAGCTTTGACTAAACCATGCATTTTATGTTTGAAAGCATGTCAGTTTTTTATTTAATGGCCCATATTCTTATAATGATAATCACACCAACCATCAGTATCATACTACTTAGGATAAGAAGGTTTTAGTGACTTTAAGGAAATGGCACGATTAGATGATTTTTAAAGAGTTATGAGAATAGCTTAGCGTAAGTCATGAAGATTGGATCAATGATGGTTCTCTCTCTCTTTTGACTCAATGATTTATTAGGTTGAGTATTTATTTGTCTCACTGTTGTAGGCCTTGAAATAAAATTAGGTGTTTATGTTGGATGATTTATTGGGAAACTTGGCTATTTGATGGATTGATAAGCACCAAGGTTTTAGGATGAATTGTTCATAACTGGGAAATAGTAAGGGTTTGGGTTGATTTGTGAGGGTTGAATGTGAGCTAGTTTGTTTGGGCTGCTAAAAAGGATCATTGAAGAATAACTAGATGGGGATGTAGATTTAGGTATAAACCAATTTGTAGAGTCTGGACGAAGTGAAAAGGTCTTATCTTTTCTGTTTTCTTTTTTACTTGATCATTTCTTGAGCCATAAGATACATTGGTAGCATCAGTATTGTGAAAAGTTTTTTTGGTCCTAACCTAGTGTTTGTTTGTGCATAAACAAATTGGGTATGATAAGGCTTCTTGAAAATAAGCTACTTTAAACTTTTCCCCCAATTTGGTAAGTTACATTTTTATTTCTTGAATGTCATGATCAAATTCTTCTTGGTTGAGTTTCAAAACCCATATATGTGCTTCCAATTGATCTCTCATGTCTTTTGAATTGCTAACCCCAATAAAGCAAGATTTCTATATTATGCATTGACATGATGAATGAATGATAATAATCTATGAATGAGTGAAATGCATGAAATGAATGAAAATAGATAAACAAATAAATAAATGCAAACCTATTGATGTTAACATGATTTATGCAAAAAAGCGCAACAAACAAGAATAGAGTTAGCATACAATATAAATAATGAAAAAGACAAAGCAAGTTAGTGCACAACTTATGTAAAACAATAGTTATGTGACCTAAATTTGGGTAATTTCTATAAAAGGAAAGGATATGGCTCTATCTCCAGTGGTGTCGTCAAGCTGTCATAACAAATTTTCATCCATGAGGACTCGATCGCTATACTTGGAGAAAATTTTTAAAGTTGCCACCAATCTTTTTTGGAGGGTGTGATTGGCCACCCAAAAATATCATCTTTTAATAAAAATCATAAAATTAA
>NW_019168004.1:1365501-1437728 GCF_002303985.1 Durio zibethinus
TTGGCTTTAAGTTAATAAGAGGATCCGCGCGTTTTGCCGAACCCGACCCGACCCGAAGCGTCGACCCACTTTCTGACCCGCGCGTTTCAGCCCCTCCGAGCCGAGCCGAGCCGAGCCGAGCCGCACCAAGCCGAGCCGCGATCCGAGCCGCTCCAGGTTTTTTTTTTTTTTTTTTTTTTTGACTTTGATTTTGATCTTGATTTTTTTTTCCTTATTCTTTAATTAATCCGACGACGGAGCCTCTACAAGTAAAAACAGTAGTTTTCTTGCATACTCCTGAGGTGAGGGAATTTCTCAATTTTCTGCTAAAATATTAGAGTCAATTGAGAATAATTTCCGATAATTAATTACTTGGCTGATTTTGATTTTTTTTTCTTTAATTAATCCCGACGACGGAGCCTCTGCAAGTGAAACAGTAGTTTTTCTTGCAATACTCCTGAGGTGAGGGAATTTTTCTCAATTTTTTGCTAAAGTATTAGAGTCAATTGAGAATAATTTTCGATAATTAATTAATTGGTTGATCTTGATTTTCTTTAATTAATCCGACGACGGAGCCTCTGCAAGTGAAACAGTAGTTTTTTCTTGCATACTCCTGAGGTGAGGGAATTTTCTCAATTTTCTGCTAAAAGTATTAGAGTCAATTGAGAATAATTTTCGATAATTAATTAATTGGTTGATTTTGATTTTTCTTTAAATAATCCGACGACGGAGCCTCTGCAAGTGAAACAGTAGTTTTTCTTGCATACTCTTGAGGTGAGGGAATTTTCTCAATTTTCTGCTAAAAGTATTAGAGTCAATTGAGAATAATTTTCAACAACTAACTACTTGGTAAAATTTTAAGGCTTTTGGATAACACAAATTCAAGCTGGTACCATCTTTTGATGGGCGTTGTGAGGGTGCTATAACCTTTCTCACACGTAACCGAACTCCCGAACTCTGTTCTGGTTAAGCAGACCCGAACCTATTCTTTTAGGGACCCTTAAGCTTAGGTGTTCCCTAAAAGGGCAGATTCCATAGGTGGCCAATCGCACCTAGATAAAAAAGATTGGTGGCGACTCCCTAAAGTCAATGTCTGGCGATAGATCCCCGGATCTAGACGTTATGATAGCTTGGCGACTCCGCTGGGGATCTTGAGAGTCAGGCCAGCAAATAATTTGTGTTATCCAAAAGCTAAATAAAATTGAACCCTTCTTGTATATATGTGTTATTATTCATTTATGTGTATTTGCTTGGTTAATTATGTCATTCATGTGCATATGCATAACCTGAGCTCTACACCCGAGCTCCGTCCCTCTAGGAGGGAGTAAAGTACCTATTGCTTTCGTGAGGTCTAATGCCTCCGCAGTGGCTAGCGAAATACTCCCACTCAAATTGAACCTTTTCCGTTGTAGCCTGTAATGGGTGAGGATTAGGGTGCCTTACTAGTCTGTAATGGACAGGGATGTAAGGAGCAATTTGAGACCTTTAGACTCTGACCTTAAAATCGCATGTAGTGAACTTTAAGAGTGCCTACACTTAGGATAGAGCTCTTTCTGCCCAATGATAGATATACCCTGCAATTAGGACACAAAAAAATGGTGGTTATCTAATCATTTTGATTGTTTAACTTTGTGTATTATTTTTATCATATGTAATATTATGCATCAGCATCACTTTCATCTCATCCATGGAACTAACTATGTTGTTTGTCTGATTGTATGCATCTGTATTCTTTTCATGATCATGTTTCAACACAATCATTTGCATTCATTTCATACTAGATTTCATTCAAAAAATGTACATTTCATTTGTGTGTCAAAGCATCATACATAAGGCACAGCATAACATTTCTAATCATAAGTATGGTACTCAAGGTCCGAGGATAGCTCCATCTAGCGAAAACCCTGCTCATCCATACAACACAAGATCCAGAGCAAGGCAAATGGAAGAAGAAAGTTCTCATAGATTTGAAAAGCTAGAAAAAGCTCAGGAGAAGATTGAAAATGAACTTAGCAAAATTCTGGAGGCTCTCAATAATATGAATAAAGGAAAAGGAGTTGAAGGGAAGTACAAGCCAGCAAGAAGTGGCTGACCCATTGTACCCTCCAGGTTTTGGCCCACCTCAAGCCCAGTCTGCCCAAGAGGTCCCGCCATAACATTTCGCTTATCCTGGAATGCCATCAGTTTTCAACCCAGGGCAGTATAACAGCTATATAAATCATGTCTTCACTGAAAAGGCAGCAGAACCAATTCCTGATCTAGATGATTTAAAAGAGAAGAAAAAGGAAAAGATGAGAGTAGAGGCTGAAGAAAGTTCCAAGATTAGCATGCTAGAGCAGAGGCTAAGGGCTGTGGAAGGATTTAGCTGTTATGGGTCAGTAGATGCTGCTGGGCTCTGCCTAGTCCCTGATGTGGTTATCCCCTATAAGTTCAAAGTACCGAAGTTTGAAAAATATGACGGTATAAAGTGTCCCAAAACCCACATCACCATGTATTGCAGAAAGATGGCAGCTCATGCACATGATGAAAAACTCTTGATGCATGTTTTTCAGGACAGTCTTACTGGCTCTGCCGCCAGATGGTATGTTCAGTTGGATAGGACTCGTATTCGCTCTTGGAGTGATATGGCACATGACTTCATCAGCCAATATCGACACATCATCGATTTGGCCCCTGATCGTTTATCTTTGCAAAATCTGGAGAAAAAGTCAAATGAGTCTTTTAAAGAATACGCCCAGAGATGGAGGGATATAGCTTCACAGGTACAACCTCCACTGACAGAGAAAGAGACCACAGTGCTGTTTGTTAGCACTTTAAAACCTCCCTATTATGAAAAGATGATAGGGAATGCAACAAAGAATTTTGCTGACATGGTAATCTCTGGAGAAATTATTGAAAGTGCCATAAAAAATGGCAAGTTGAGAGGAGGAGAAACCAAGAAGACATCAGAAAAGAAAGAAGCTGAAGCTCAAGCTGTGAGCTCTGATAGACAACAATTCGGGGGTTATCAACCCTATCCATCTCAAGGTTACTCTCCATACTATCCCGCTGTGAATAATGCCTCATCCTACCCATACCAGCTAGCTCCCCAACCATCTTATTCATCCACTTATCGCCTTAACATTCAAGCTCCTGTAAGAACCCAAATCCGCCCTACTAACCCAGCCAGTGGCTCGCGAGAACAACGGACTACTCGAGAAAAACCTGTATTTGATCCAATCCCTATGACTTATACAGAGTTATATCGAGAGCTTTATAATAGCCATTTGATTGCCCCCAGCCATGTGGAACCACTTAAACCACCCTATCCAAAGTGGTATGATCCTACAGCCCGTTGTGACTATCATTATGGAATTACTGGCCATTCTACTGAAAATTGCACTGCTTTAAAGTATAAGGTGCAACGGTTGATCAATGATGGAATGGTAAGTTTTGATCAAGGAAAAGCAACAGCACCTAATGTTAGTGTACTGAGCGAAAGTCAAGAACAGAAAGGATCCGGAGATTCACAATGAATTGAGGGGCAAGATGTCAATGGAGATAAGGCTGGTTGAAGGTTTCTTCTGTCATTTTGGGATTTCTTTTCAAAAATGTTAGATTTTTTTTAATATGACTTCACTTGTTATCATTTTAATAAAGGCAAGTCAATGCATTTCATTACATTTTTCTCTTTCACTTTACCATTATTCCATGCCTTGTTACCTTCCATAACTTCACACTCCCATTCTTAAATTTCAGATGATGAATATTTAGACAATGATAACAATAATTCTGGAATTTAATTTTGAGAACTCATTCACAGAGGAGATGATTTGAGCGAAAATAAAGAGGGTAAGCCATCACCAGAGATGAAAGAGATATATCTTGAAGGTGTGCAATATTTTATACAAGTTCATGAGCTCTGTTCAATAGATGATGTTCAAGAAAGGTATTCACAATTGAGATGAAAAATGGCCATCTTTCTTTTACCATTTGAAAGCCATTTATTGTTACCCCCTTGAGCTTATCATTTTTTTTTTTAGAACCCCAACCAAGGATCACCCTCTACACTGGAGGGTAATTTTTGAAAAAAAAAAAAAAAAAAAAAAAAAAAACCACAAAAGGTCTCAAAGATGAAAAGAGAAAGAAAAGCAAAAGAAAAAATAAATGCCACACATGACTTGGGGCAAAGTAATGAGAATCCTTTGTGTGAGGAAAGAAAAAATAGTGAAACGATGTGGGGCAAAATGCCAAGCTGCATCAAATGATCCTTCGGTCTTGAACCTTTTTAATACATGTTTTGAGCCTATTATATCCATTTTTTTTATGACCCTTCACCTTAGCCTACATTACAACCTTGGAAAGTCCATTTGGATCAAGTGTGAATACCCAACTTGAATGATCATATGTTGAGCGAAGGCATGCTCATGATGAAGCAATGGAATCATGCTACATTACCTTAAAAGTTTGATGTATGAAGGATGTCAATAATAGGTGAAGAATGAAAAAAAGATGATGAAAAAAAAAAAAAAAGAAAGAAAGAAAAAAAATGAGAAAATGAAAAAATGAAAAAATAAAAAAGAGATCCGAATTGAAAACCTGAAAGGGTGATTTTGGTACCCAAAAAAAAAAAAAAAAAAAAGATTCAGGTCAAATGGCTCACATGAATGAAAGATCAAAGACATCTGAAGATCCCTTAAAGACTGGGGCAGAGTTCGCCAAGCCCAAGATGACTTCAACAGTAAATGAATGAGCTTTTGAAAAAGAATCCTAGATTAATGTTGAAAATTGTCTAAATATTCATCATTTGGACATACCATTTACCTCAATGACATCCAATTTATTTCCTTTCCCATTTATTTTCTACCAAAATAAATCTCCATTGATTATCTTTACCATAATTCACTTTCTGTCCTCTTATTGTTACACCCTTAGAATGAATTGAGAAAATGCTTGATTGCATTGTATTTGTCAAAATTTGAAATGATAATGAATGAATGAACATGTACTTAAAAGAATCTTACATTCATTTGAAAAGAAATCTAAGATGATGAAAAAATGGTAGAAACCTAAAAGAGATGATGGGGCAAATCTGGAAAAGTGATGAATTGATCGATATGACTTGCAAGTTATGATTGAATGATGAAGACAATCAGTGGACAGAGTTTGTTTTTGAATGGTTAATGCTGAGACAGAGTAATGACCCAATGATGGTGGATGAAACTTGTTTTGAAAATTTGTTATTGCTGAGAAATTCATTGAATGATGGTCAAGTGATGATCGATTGATGAAGCTTATTCCAAAGTATTGAAAAACAGAACAAGGAAGAATCTGAGTGGAAGAGACAATTAAGAGCTACACTGGTTCGATCTTAGAAGAGCAGTGCAATTGGATCCTTGAGGAATCAAAGGGCTTGACACCCAAGAAAAAAAAGAGCTTGAGAAACTTGAGTACCATACATTGAACAGGAATTAATTGACCAACATTTGCATAGCATGCATTGAAATTCATATGCATTTGCATAGCATACACTACTTTCAGGAAAGTATAGTGTACAAATTCAAGAAGCAGGGGTGTTCCAACATCCCACATGAAAAAGACAGATATAAAAAGACTTTGCAAGTTTGAGAAGAAACTTGTCAGGTAAGTTCCTAATCCTCGAAATAGGATGTCTCTTGGTATCAGGGTTGATTTATAAGACCTTTGGGCATAATCTCCTGAAATCCCTTCAAACACAACTTTCAACTCCTTCGGACATGATTGTCTAGGAGTATTTATTTTTCCAAAGTCGTGGTACCTCTGTTGAGAGGAGCAATTTACTTTTCAAAGTCGTGGTACCTCTGTTTAGAGGAGCAATTTATTTTTTCAAAGTCGTGGTACCTCTGTTGAGAGGAGCAATTTACTTTCCAAAGTTCGTTGCCTCTGTTTAGAGAGGAGCAATTTACTTTCCAAAGTTCGTTGCCTCTGTTTAGAGGAGCAATTTATCTTTCCAAAGTCGTGGTGCCTCTGTTTAGAGGAGCAATTTATTTTTCAAAGTCGTAGAGCCTCTGTCAAGAGGAGCTAAAAAAAAAAAAAAAAAAAAAAAAAAAGGTCGAGTCGGGTCTTGACTGGGTGTCTACGTCTTTGCGCAATTTCTGTTTCACAGAAAATACGCAAAGAGGGGCAGCTGTAGACACCCAATCAGGTCCGGGCCCGGATCAATTGGGCCTGACCCGGATCAATTGGGCCTGACCCAGATCATTTGGGCCTGGCCCAAATGGGCAAGGCCTAATTGAATTTTTACCCGTATTTTTTTTATTTTTTATTTTTATTTTATTTTTTTTCTCTCTCTTGTGTATTTTATTATTTATTATTATGTATTAATATATGTATATATATATATATATTTTTTTTTCATTAGAATAGATTTATATGTATATAGTTATATATTTATTATTATTATATTATTATTCTTATCTTTTTTTAATTATCTGTTCTGATTTTTTCTGATTTTCAGATATTATTTGAAAATTTTTTATCTTTTGATTTATCTTTCCAATTATCTAGATTTTTTTTTAATTTTATTTTAATTTTTATTTTGGAGGGCTAGGATTCAAAGTTGAAGACTCCCACTCTGAAGGGGAATTCAATCAGAAGAGTCCAATTGGATTCAAAGACTGAATTCCCGTCCAAAGAGGAATTGGGATTGATCAGAAACTCCTGATCAATCCCTATAAAAGGGACCCCCCTGGAACAGTCAAGACACAGAAAAAAGAGAAGCAAAAGCTACTGATTGAGAGAATAGGGGTGTTTAGAGAGCTAAGGAAAAGTTTAGGAGTGTTCTGGCAGTGAGAAAAATTTTTTAGAAAAATTTGGCGAAAAAATTTTCTGGAAATTTCTGGGAAATTTCCAGATTCCGGCGAAAATTCCGGCGACTTTTGAATTTTCCGGCGACAATTCCGGCGAACTTTGAAGTTTCCGGCGACAGACCCAGTTTCCGGCGGAGAATCCCAGAAACCGGCGACCATCCGGCCAACTTTCGGCCAATTTCCGGCGAAATTCCCAGATTCCGGCGAAATTTCCAGAATCCGGCACCGGCGTTCTTCAAATTCTAGAGAGAAGGCAAAGAAGAAGGGAAGAAGAGAGAGAGAGGGGAGGAACGGTCTGCTGAAAAACGGAGGAAGGTGCCTTTTATACCCTCCCAAAACGACGTCGTTTTGGCTTTAAGTTAATAAGAGGATCCGCGCGTTTTGCCGAACCCGACCCGACCCGAAGCGTCGACCCACTTTCTGACCCGCGCGTTTCAGCCCCTCCGAGCCGAGCCGAGCCGAGCCGAGCCGCACCAAGCCGAGCCGCGATCCGAGCCGCTCCAGGTTTTTTTTTTTTTTTTTTTTTTTTTTGACTTTGATTTTGATCTTGATTTTTTTTTTCCTTATTCTTTAATTAATCCGACGACGGAGCCTCTACAAGTAAAAACAGTAGTTTTTCTTGCATACTCCTGAGGTGAGGGAATTTTCTCAATTTTCTGCTAAAAGTATTAGAGTCAATTGAGAATAATTTCCGATAATTAATTACTTGGCTGATTTTGATTTTTTTTTTCTTTAATTAATCCGACGACGGAGCCTCTGCAAGTGAAACAGTAGTTTTTCTTGCATACTCCTGAGGTGAGGGAATTTTCTCAATTTTCTGCTAAAAGTATTAGAGTCAATTGAGAATAATTTTCGATAATTAATTAATTGGTTGATCTTGATTTTTCTTTAATTAATCCGACGACGGAGCCTCTGCAAGTGAAACAGTAGTTTTTTCTTGCATACTCCTGAGGTGAGGGAATTTTCTCAATTTTCTGCTAAAAGTATTAGAGTCAATTGAGAATAATTTTCGATAATTAATTAATTGGTTGATCTTGATTTTTCTTTAAATAATCCGACGACGGAGCCTCTGCAAGTTAAACAGTAGTTTTTCTTGCATACTCTTGAGGTGAGGGAATTTTCTCAATTTTCTGCTAAAAGTATTAGAGTCAATTGAGAATAATTTTCAACAACTAACTACTTGGTAAAATTTTAAGGCTTTTGGATAACACAAATTCAAGCTGGTACCATCTTTTGATGGGCGTTGTGAGGGTGCTATAACCTTCCTCACACGTAACCGAACTCCCGAACTCTGTTCTGGTTAAGCAGACCCGAACATATTCTTTTAGGGACCCTTAAGCTTAGGTGTTCCCTAAAAGGGCAGATTCCATAGGTGGCCAATCGCACCTAGATAAAAAAGATTGGTGGCGACTCCCTAAAGTCAATGTCTGACGATAGATTCCCGGATCTAGACGTTACGACATGTAGTGTATTTGAAATCATTTCTTATAATATTTATTTAGCTTTCGTTTACCTACTCCTAGATTTTTTTATAAATATATTGTCATAAAATTTGGGAATAGTGAAAATTAGTGTATTGGTGGTAATTCAAAACCCTCTCACACCTTTTTTTCCAACAACTTTTTCCCCTTTACCCGTTTGTAGGTCCAAGCGAGACGAGCTAGCTTGAATTTATGCGGGAGAGAGAAAGAAAGAAGAAAAAAGAGATGGCAGGGCAAAAAAGAGATGAAGTGATGAAGATAGGTGAAGAGCAGGACATCGTCATTGTAGGCGGTGGCATTTGTGGCTTGGCCACCGCCCTTGCTCTTCACAGGTTCTCCCTCTTCCGCCGCTCCCTGCTGTTCGATGATCACCCGTTTCCCGTTTCCCTTTTTTGTTTTTGTTCTTGGTTTTTTCCTCCACTTTTTCTGGCTGTGAAACCAGAAGCTCTCAACCATACGAGTTAATGGACCCGTTCAGGCTGAAATTTATAGTAATTTGAAGTATGTTTGTTTGGGTTTTGCAGGAAAGGAATAAGGAGCATTGTTTTAGAGAGATCAGAAACGCTGCGAGCCGTCGGCGTTGGCATCCTTATGCAACCGAATGGATGGCGGGCACTTGATCAGTTGGGTGTTGCCTCCAAGCTTCGACAGACTGCCATTGACATTTCATCGTGAGCTTTTACCGCTCTTTCTCTCTCTCTCTATCACATTCAAAAGAATCATTAAAATTACTTTTTTTTTTATCATAAGAAGTTAGTACTTTTTTTCACCAAAGTTAATAAATTCTCCTATTATTAGTAAGTATTTGTCATTTTGTTGTACCTATTAAAGGAAACAAGTAAGTACTTTCAGATTTCAAGTGCTACTATAACTATCATAATTGAATATGAATGATTATACTTTTTATTAGATAAAACTGTATAATTTTTTGTATGTATGCAGGGGAGAATTTATAACGGTTGATGACGGCAAGCGACATGAATTAGCTCTTGGGTAAGTTGGATATCCTTTGAAATATTTCTTGCATTTCAATTTTTAGCTATAAATTGAAGTAAATTTATTATTTTCAGCAACATTCAATCCACTATAACAGTTATATTTATGTCTATATTTTTAATTTATTGGTCTGAATCTGTAATTTTTTTAAACCATAATCTAGATTTATTAATTGACAAAAAAGTAAATATATCATCACATGATTATTAGTTTATTTGATAAGAAATTGAGTTTATTTATATAAATCAAAGTTTAATTTTTATAAAAATAATTTGAGAATAAAATTTTAAATTATTGTAAAATAATTTATTTTTTAAATAATTTATTTGAGTATAAAATATTTAAGATTGAAAATAAAAGCAAAGTTTTAAGATATCGGAATTTAAAATTTGTTGAATTTTATATTTTAAGAACAATTATGTAAAGTAAGTAAATTGTATTTTGAATTTACTTAAAATAATTAGAAAAATAGATTAAAATCAAGTAAAATAAAAAGATATCTTGGTTTGTAGATGAATAAATCAATCAATGAATGAGTACTGTATGGCGGCTATTTTTGTCCAAGATAGGTGTGGTGTGTAGCTGAATGAGAAACAATTTTCAGGAAAGGGGAACTCCGATGTTTGAAACGGATGGATCTGATTGAGGCATTAGCAGAGCCATTACCGGCCAACGTCGTGCATTTGGGATGTCAGGTGCTCTCCATCATCCTCGATCCTGTAACTTCGTATCCCATTCTTCAACTTCATGATGGAAGTATGATTAAAGCCAAGGTAATTTTTTCTTATGTTAATTATATATAAAATATAAAAATTAATGAATAATAATTCATATTGTCATGATAAATATAAAAATATATTTTTTATTAAATTTATATTTATTAAAATTTTGAATTATATTATTTTCGTGTTATTTATTTTAAACATAAATTAATTTTTGTTTTAATTTTTTAATTTATTTTAAAATAATGTTATAATGAATTAAGAGCCTGTAAAACTCATTTTGTCATTTTTTGTTAGCAAACCTATTTTATTTTATGTAACAAAAAGTTATAGAGAAGGAAATTACTCGATTCACCAACTCCTGTAAAGTTGTCGCTTTTCAAGAATATTTTAATTAATATTCTTTTAATTTACTTTAAATTTCATTAAATTTTATATTGAAGAAAAATCGTAGAAAGATTTCATTCTAGATATGATAATTAATTAGATAGTCCATTTCTATACACAGCGGCAGGTAATATGGCTAAGACTCTGATAACTGATATGGTTTCAGTTTCGGACTCTTCGGGTGGTAGAATCCTGACAATATTATCTGGTATTATGATAACAGCGTGTAGATCGATCAAACTTGACAAGATAATACTAACTATAAACTTTTCATAGATCAGATATATAGTAAAAAACATATCTCCATAAAAATCAGGCCTCCAGTTCGACGTTAAAGTCAAGAAGGCGCCAGAGTCTTGAACACCGGCTAGAATACCTTGGTTATATGTTTGATCTATAGAAAGCTTATGGTTGGTATTATCTTGCTAAGTTTGACCTATCTACACGCTGTTGTCATGGTATCAGATAGTATTGT
This sequence comes from Durio zibethinus, assembly GCF_002303985.1. Next base: position 1,376,369 of record NW_019168004.1, read on the forward strand.
CAGGACTCTACCACCCAGAGAGTTCGAAACTGAAGTCGTGTCAGTTGCCAAAGCTTTGGCCGTACTATCTACCGCTGTGTATAAAAATGATATCATTTCTATACACAGAGTCTGGTCTGATTTTTGCCGAGTGGCCTCTGTAGGTACCTCAAAACTAGTTTTACAAGGAGCCTTTCGGTCCTGGGCATATTCCCAAGTGGGTTTTTCCCATCCTCAACCGCACAGGTGGCTAGCCTGCCTGGTCATGTCAGGGTAAGAACCAATGCTTCGCCACAGATCACACTGTAAGAACCTCTGATCATGATTGTTCTAAAGTTTTGATTATTGGAGTTGGAAAAGGAAAAGTCAAAAGAGAGTCTTATTTTCATGGATTTATCAACTCTTAGCAACTCTAGTTCTCAACTTTCTTCCTCTAGATCTTCTTTCAGTTTGTCCTCTTCTCATTCTCCTGTACTTAAAAAGTCTTTCTCTTCTAAGTTTAAGTTCTTATATGAAGTAGATTACATTCCAGAAGAAAAGAAAATCCAACAAACAGTTCTACCCCTTATAAATCCTTATACAGCTTTCTCAAACTCCTCCCCTTATCTTACTAGATCTTTAAAAACTCTTTTAAAACCCAAATACCAAGCTCCAAAAGAATATGTTCAAGCCACAAACTTTGATCAATGTATTCTTTCAGTAGGACCTCAAGAGCACTTTATTACTATTCAAATCCCAGAAGAATTTCCTCACCAGTGGTCAGAACAAGGATACACTCACATTCACTTTGGTGCTATCAGAATCGCCTTAACCTTCCATGGCAGAAATGAAATTCTTGTTTGTACCAGAATAGCCTTGTTGGACACCAGATTTAAAGATTACAAGCATGCAGTCCTTGAAATCGTTGAGACGACACTCAATGCATGAACTGTCTTCTTCACAGTCTTCCCAAATTATAATATATCTCTTCATGATCCAATCATGTTAGATGCTTTAAAAGTTCAAGTCCAGATCGTAGGCACATAAATGAAAGGCCTCCAGGCAATCCTTCACTACCAGATGGCATATAGAGTTCAAGATCATGCCATTAACTTGCCTCTTTCACACTCCAGTGATGCAATTTTTGTTAAAATGGAAACAGCAGACAAAACTCCTAAACATGTTCATATTCCAAAGCAGATTTCAAATGAAGAACTTGCCACCATTCTCCCAAAGACATGGACGACAAGTTATCAAAAAATTTAGAAGCAAGATGAACCAATTGAACACTTTGATCCAACCTACCAAACAAATCAAGATGGTACTATCATAATTGAATTTGATCATAGCAAAGGAAAGGATGTTCCTCCCAACAATCTTTCCAACACAATTTATGATGCAAAGACGTCATGCTGATCTCCTTGATGTTCCAGTCACACACTTTTAGTCCGATGAAAATTCCGTGTATGTATATAGATCTCCAAAAGGACATTGTTATTGGGACATAAATTGTCAATGCAAAGAATGCCAGATAGACGCATATAAAAGCTTCCTGGATGATGATGATGATGATATTCCAAATAAGCAAAAGAAAAAAAAGTCTTTCCAGCAAAAGCTCAAAGAAAGATATGAAAATGAAGACCCTGAAGTTGATTTTCTTGGTGAACCTTCAAGAAAGTTTGACTATTATGTCATCTATTCTAAGAAAGACAAACCACACACTCAAACCTATTCAAATCAACCCACACAAAAACTAGATTCCACCCAAAATTTCACCCAACCTTTACCCAAACCTTTACCATAAATCTCCATGATGCAACCAACCTACCCAAGCTCAGATTTTCTTCTTTTTCAAGAATTTCATAAAGATCAATACAAACACATTCCAAAAATCCGTTGAAAGCACTTTATAAGATTTGTAAAAAGCACAAATATATCAAAACTTTGATGCACAACTCCAAAAAATTAAAAAAGTCATATTCTTACTCCTCCTCAAGACTTCAAATCAAATGTTCTTCCAAAAATCTCATATGTTTTTGCAGCAACAAGAGCATTTAAAAAGCAAAGCCAACTCATTCTATAATTATTTTATTATAAAATAATAACAATGTATTATTTTATATAATATTCTAATATATGTTTTTAAAATTAAAATAAAATAATCAGAGAGCCTAAAATTCTATACTAAAAATCGAATATGGTCAAGCTCGTGAGTCTGTACGAATAGATTTCTGGACATCTCCAATGGTAATGAATCTTTTGTAAAAGGTTATGGTGTTTTGTTTGAATAACAAAATTTATATGTTATACCATAATGAGTGTACACCAAGCATTTAATTTTATTTATATAATAGATTTACAAAATTATCCCTCCAATGCTAATGAATTTTGGGTTTTTATTTTTGGAATTGGATCAATGTGTGATTCATTGCTTCTTTCATGACAGATTGTAATTGGATGCGATGGTGTGAACTCTATAGTATCAAAATTTCTTGGCATAAATTCTCCAAAGCTTTTCTTTCGATGTGCGACCAGAGGTTTCACATATTACGAAAGAGGTCATAATTTTGATGATCAATTTCGTCTATATCACTCACAAACTGTTCAACTGGGACAACTTACTGTCACGGACAAGCTTGTCTATTGGTATTTGACTCGATCATTAACTTCTGAAGGTAATCTTTTTATGTTTTTTAGGTTAAATCAAAAAAGTTAATCATGGTTTTGGGGTTAATGTTATTAATAATTTTTAAATTATAATAAATGTTTAATTTAATATTAAAAATTATTTATTTGTTATATGATATAATTTAAAATTAATTAATATATTTATAATTTAGATATTATATAAAAAATTTTAAAATTTAAAATTTAAATATTATATTAAATATTTTATTTTAAAAATATTTTATTATAATTTAAAAATTATTTGTAACATTAAAATTTTTAAATAAATATAATTTCTGAAATTATAATAATTAAATTGCATGGTAATGGTCAGATTCGGGTGCTTCAAAGAAAGATCCAGCATACATTAAAGAAGCATCAATGGAAGCAATAAAGGGTTTCCCAGAAGATATGGTGGAAATGATAAAGCTCAGTGAACCCAAGGCATTGTACCTCACAGAATTGAGATACCGAACGCCATGTGACTTGTTGCGAGCCAGGCTTGCCAAAGGGGCAGTGGTTGTGGCAGGAGATGCAATGCATGCGATGTGTCCTTTTATCTCACAGGGTGGAGGGGCTTCTCTCGAGGACGCTGTTGTACTGGCAAGATGCTTGTCAGAGAAATTGATGCAGGCTGCAAATCAAAACCAACTTGGACGAAAATTGATGGTCGCAGAAGCTCTTGATTTGTACGTTAAAGAAAGGAGGATGAGACTTTTCTGGCTTTCTTTGCAGACTTATTTAGTTGGATTGACACTTGACAATACGTCCAAGATGAAGAAAGTTTTGGGAATGATCACCCTAGTTCTCATCTTTGGAGACCAGAAAAGTCATAGTGATTATGATTGTGGCCACCTGTAACCAATAAATTTATCTCATCTTTGTTTTTGGTTTTGCTGGGTTTGTTTTCGCTTTTGCTTAGTGAATGATTGCATGCCTACATGCATGTTGTAATGCTATGTGATGGAAACTTAAAGTTCTATAATATTAATAAACTCAATTCAGTGAGTTGATCTCTCGTAAATCACCAAAAATGACCATCACCTTCACATACAAATCACGGAGAACTAATGAATTTTTTATTTGAAGAGAATTTCAGTTCAACTTTTTTTTTTTTAAGCTCGTAAAAGAATTTAATTTAATTTCTCTTTTCTATCATAAAGTTGAATATTTTTGGCGTATCAATAAAAAAGTTTTGAACTAAAATTAAATAATAATTGAAGTTTTTATTATTTTATTGTAATTAATTAAATTTTTAGATATTTATTTCATTAATTAAATTTTTATAAAATAAAAAATAATTAAACGTCAATATTTATTTTTATCTAATAATGAATTTAATTTGTTAAAAATAAATATTTAAAAAATCACTCGATTCAAAATAAAACATTTAAAATTGAGTGATTTTTATAAATTTTATTAAAAATTAAATAATTATTGATTTTTTTTTTCAAAACTTTTTTACCTTTCACCATTTTTTTTTCTTATGAAATTATTGTATAGTGTACTGCGTTTTAAAGCTGAGAAGATCACGTGGTCGAAGGCAAGCTTGCTGCTGGTTCCCCAATTGTTTTTTTGGATTGTTTAGTTCCAGTATTTATGTAGTGGACCGAATAATAATGAATAGCACCAAAGTAGGTAAGCATCCGCCAAGGTTCACACATAGACCTTTTCCAGGGATGCAATTCAAATCGATTCGGTCTGCTTAACTTTTATGGCTGAAAATTCTTTGGACAAGTTATTTATAACATATGGATTCAGAACTAGGGGACCAGTATTTTCTATGTTTCAAATTACGCTGTTCGACTCATTTCAAAATTTTTTTTAAATGTTCTAAAATTATTTATATATTTAACATTTAAAACTTTTACTTTTTATATTTTAAAATTATTTTTTATATATTTTTTATTTTTTGATATTAAAAATTATGAAATTTAATTTTACAAAAAAATTTAAATTTAATGTTAAATATATTAAAATTAAATTTTTTTAAATTCCTTAAAAATCAATAACACTAAAATGTTTTAGGACGGAAGAAGTACGAATTTAAGAAAAACATTCTTTATGTTAAAAAAATTATACATGTTATACTTAACTATTTCAATATAATTTTGGTATTTAATTGTTTCTAATTTTTTTCAAAAAGTTTTATGATTTTAATTTTTTTTCTTTAATTTTAATGTTTTTTATATTTAAAAAATTATACTTTAATTATAATGTCAAAATTTTTAAAAAATACAAAAAATTAATATGAAACATATAAAAAGTAAGAATTATTGTTATTGAAAAGAAAAAAGACAATTTTAAAAAAATCCAAAAAAAAATGTGGACATTCAATTTGAAACCGAAGAAATAATAGTCACTTGTATATCTTTGAATTGGTTTAATTTTAACACTAGACTTTTGATTTGAGATAAAATTGGTCAATATGTAATGAGAATATAATTTTTTTTTTACATAAAAGAATAAACTTGATAAAAGATTTTTTTATTCACGTTTGACTAATATTGTACCAAAATACAAGTATAACGCTACAACATACTAGTTTCAATAGAGATAATTGACATATAATTGAAATTAACATTTAAAAATTATAAATTTAAAAGAGTTTATGTATGTAATTTTTTTAGCAAATATAAATATTAGGGTAGAGGAGTTCAACATTTAAAAATATTAATTTAAACTTGTTTAATTTAAAAATATGAAGCCTTTAAAATTTTATTCATGACCCAATTCAATCTTGTTTAATTTAAATTTATTATTAAAAATATTAATTTATATATTAAATATTAATATTTAGAAATATATTTAGAATTATAATTAAATATTATTTAATATTCAAATTTTTCTTAAAAAATTTTATCAAAAATTCAATTCATGGACAGATTTCTCCGTGTGGTTTTAACCTTTAAGCTGATTTGATGCAGGGATATTGCTAACCTGTAGGGTGAGGATTAACATGAGCTACTCACCCACGTTGTTTTCGTTTTAATATTATGTCTGAACGACAAATTGCACAGGCGTCGCATTTCTCAAAAAAAGTTAGCAAGCAGTAGAGCAAAGTTGGCATGGTGGGATAGTATTAAAAAAAATAAAATCAAAGAAAGCAGGTAGCACCCGTTACATGTTATGTGAGGGAATGCAAAATGCATGTCAAATCAAGGATGGAGTTTCGGTGGGTAATTACAAAATGGGTATTGTCTATTGATCTTCAATGGTTTTTATTTTGAAATAATAAAATATTAAAGATAAAATTTTTAATTTAGTATATGATTTTAAATTGATAAATTTATTTGTATTAAATAAATAATTATGTATTACTTACGAAATTGGGTTAAATGGTTTTGAATTCAAAGAGAAAAATTTTGTAAGTTTTTGAATGAAAAATATTTAACATCAAAATCAATCTTTTTTTACATTAAAAGTAAGTTTTATAAAAAAGATTAAAAAAAGAAATCGATCCTTTTTAATACTGGATTGATTTTTCCTAAATTAAAAATTAAGAATTTTGTTTAAAGCTTGAAAGCAATCAATCCATTTAAAAAAAATTAATTAATTTTTTTATAAGGTTTCAAATTCAAATTTGATAAAAATAGATTGATCAATTATGAAAGAGAATCGATATGTTTTTATATAAAATCAATTGTTAAATTGGATTGATAGGCTCTTTTTTCAAAAATTTAATTTAGCTTAAAAGGTTAAATTCGAACAATTGTTTTCAAAAAAGGATTGATCAGTTCAATCCTAACAGATTTGAACTAGCATTTTTTTTGTAAGGCATTCAATGCATTAAATGAAGGTAACAATTCTTTTCTCATTTTTATCTATATAAAAAAGTCTTCCACCACATTATGAAGTATCAAGAGCCAAAAAAAATTTATTGTTATCCATTATTCATCTTTCTCAAGCATTAAAAGAGTAATTAATATGCTTAAAAACATAACATCTTACATTATATTCAAATCCTCTTGTTATTGTTTATACTTTTTATTTATACTTCAAATTAACAAATGCTTAACTTTAAAGTTATTTTTAAGTTTGCAAAAACACTTGTGAGCTTCAGGGAGAGTGTAACCCTTGAATGGTTCTTTGAGAAACTTAAGAAACCCATTAAAAGGTTCATTGATTGATTGTATTAATAACTTTGGAAGAGCCTATTCTAATATTCAACATAAAATGGATTGAGCTCTTTGGCAAGTGAGATTAAGGGAAATGACATAGGTGTTATGTGGAATGATCGAACCTTTATAATTCTCAATATTTGATTCTTTGCCTCTACTTTTTTACCTTTCCAAGTTATTTATTTGTGCATATATATTGTTTTCATTAGCTTCAAATCTATATTTGTGACTATTGTTAAATTGGTAATCAAATTGTCAAAATTTTTAATTAACCAATTCATCCTTTCTTGATTTATTTATCACTTTGAGCTAAAAATGACTTTTCATTTTTTTTTTAAAATTTTTATATAAAAAATTATGATAAGAGGCAAATTCATGGTTTAAAGTTTTAAGTAATGTATTTATAGACATTCCAAATATTAAAAAACACAAAATTTGAAAGAAAAAATTTCTTTTGATTCCTCTAAAGTTTTTTTTAAACATTCTTTTCATCCACATAACCAATAAATTTCATCGACAATTTTCCAATGGATACTCTAAAAAAAAAAAATCTGAATCCAATACTAATTATGATAAAATACATTAATTTTTTTAAACTTAGTGAAAATTAAACAATTAGAATGAAAGAGTATTATTTGTTAAATTAAAGATAAACAAAATATGTCTTTCAGTACCTTTTGATCAAATTCAATTGTGTAAATCACCCATATATAAAAATATAATTATCTTCTTAGAAAGAAATAACATCTTTAAAATTAATTTTAACATTTTCATTATATTAATTTTCATTAATTAGATATTCATCATCATGAAAATAACAGTTAATTGATACATCTTTTTTATGTGTGATTTTATTAATTATAATTTTTAGAAAATTTAAATATATTATTTAATTTTTTGAAATAAATATATTATTTAATTTATTTAAGTATATATTTTTATTTTATCATAAATAATGTTCTTTATTATCTTTTAAAAAGATTAAATTAAAGGAAAACGTCTTAATTAATATATAAATTAATGCATGCCAACTAAGCCCTCTGGTTAGGCTCCTTATGAACCTTCTATATAGAGTAATAGATTAAGCATTAAGGTTTGTTTAAATTATTGGAACTTTTAACTTTGGTTTTAACAAATAAGACCCCTAACTAAACATTGAAGTGTCTAAATAACTCAAAAATAAATCAAACAATTATGTTTTGAGAAAATAAGTTTTAGAGAATTAATTTGAATTTAATTTATTGTGTAAATTAAATGCATAACCCCTTATATAAATTGGTTTAGATTCAATTTGTTTAATTATTTGAAATTGTTGAGATGTGGTGAATATCAATACACAAAGTGAAAATTGTTTATTAGTAAATCCTTCACTTTTAATGCAATAAGTTCTTTAAGAGTTTCTTTTTCTTTGTTGATATTTGCTTCTTTCTTTTCCTTTGGATTTTTTTCTTTTTTTTTTTTATGCATTTGCCATATATTTATAGATGTAAGAAAATGAGACAATGGTTACTGTTTCGGGACTAGATCGATAGAGGTAATATATCCTGAGCTACTATTAATCTTTTTTTGTTGAAGTGCAATTGGCCATCAATCTTATTTTTTGATCTACGAATTTAAGATTGGATTCGAAAATACAGTTATGTGTGGAGAAGGCTATAGAACCCCCATAACATTCATCTGAAGACGATACCAATTAACCTTATATAACCCTAAATTAGTCTTGTTCAAATATTCTTTTACTTATCACTTTATTTTTTTTTTAATTTTATTATTTGAATATTGAAAATTTTCTAAGTTATTTTCGATACTTTCGGTATAACTTAAAAAGAAATTTTTCCCTTATGAGTTTTTAAAGAAATCACTTATTTCTTTGAAAAAGCTCCGTCGTTGAATTTATTTTTATATTGTGAAAGCAAAGTATATTATAATTTCTTTATATAAACACTTAAGGTATGATTTAAAAAAAAATTGAAGAAAAATCACCAGTTGTGACTTTGTCTTAATTTCATCATCGACCAAAATTTTAATCTATTTTGTAATATTATTTATTATTTATTTTATTATTAAGGTAAAAAAAATTATTGGTTAAAATTTCAAAATATTTCTAACACTTTTAGAATATTTTGAGAAAATTGCTTACCTAAAAAATTTTGATAAAATCATCGCTTGTAACTTTATTATCGTAAAATTTTACTTACCTTAATAATTTAAATATTTTATATTTTATTACTTTTTGGAAAAGATTTTCAAATAATTTTATCAACATTTTTGGCAAAATTTTGAAAAATACACTTTTAAAAATCACCACTTGTGATTTTATTATTATTATTATTATTCTTTTATTTATATATTTATTTAATTATTTCTATTCATTTGAAGTGAATATTATTGTTATTATTTTTATGTTTGAAAAATTCTACAACATTTCCAACACTTTTGGAATATTTTAGAAAATTTTTTCGTGTGAATATTTTTAATAAAATCACCTCTTTTGACTTTATTTTTTTTATTATTTTTTGTCTTTTTTATATTTTTCTTTATTCTTGTTCATTAAAATTTTTATTTTCATTATTTCATTTTATTTTTTATACTATTTAAGAGAAAATTAAAATTTCAAAATTTCTTAAGTTTATTTTTTAACAATTATTTTAAATTAATTTCAATTTAAAATATTTTATATTTTCTACCATTTATTTTATTTTTCTATCAAAAGTTTATACAAAAATAAAATAAAATAAAAATACTACAAAATAAAAATATATAAAAAATTGAGCAAAAAAATAAAAAATAAAAAATATGATAAAATACCTAAAATACCCCTGGTTAACTCTGGTCAAAGGTTCAAGGGGCGATTCAAGTGGTTCAAAATGATCTAAACCGATTCTAGGCAATTCGGGTTAGTCTAGAGTGGTCTGCCTAGCGATTCAAGGAGATTTAAAAAGGTCGTGCATGTGGATCCTAGGTGGGTTTGGGTCTACATGCAAACCCTTTTTTGCCCAAAATGATGTTGTTTCTTTTGTTTCTTTCAAACTACAAAATCCCAAAAAAAATTTCTTTCATTTTTTTTTTGCTTTCTTTCTCTGTAAAAACCAAAAACTCCCCATAAAAAAATTCAAGGTTGCCTAGAAATTGAACACTAGCTGCCACATCAGCTGCTTTCGATCGTTAGTCATCGGAGCCAAAAGATACCCAAAATTTTCCTAAAAATATTTTCTCAATCTCCTATTTCTTGTTTTCTACTTGGTCTTACCAAATGACCTTTGATTCATCCCAGATCTAACCTTAAAGTTACGACACAAACATTCCAAAATCTTTTTCGCTACTGCTTTAAACTCCACAAGTTTTCATTACATCTTTCCCTTGGCCAAGACCGTTCTCTCTTCCTTAGATCTGGCTTAAAAACATTTCCAAACCTAAAATCTTTTAGATAAAAAACTTTCACTCTATCTTTTTTTTTTGTTATCTTTTTTACTACTACCGGTTTCCCATTTAGGGATGGTATTTTTTTGTTTTCTATAACTGCTATTATTCCTTTCTTGAGATGTGTTGATGGTAAATTATTTTTTTCTTTTTACAACATGTTATTTTTGGGTTTGGTAATGGGAGGCTGTAGGGGTGTTACTAGTTGTAATGGTTTCGGGTGTGTGTTGGTTGTGGTAAGGGTCCGATTTGGCAGAGCCATGTGTGGATGATTAAGCAGTGTGTTTTTGACCCCAATATGGCCTCTAAGCTCTTTCACTATTATTCTATATGTATTGGATATAGAGTTTGCATAGGAAATCAAATCCCAAAAAATATAGGATTAAGGGATTTTTTTTTAAAGTCATGCCACCAAATGTTTTGTTGCAACTTTTCAAAAATTTATGACAAAATTTGCATTGGTAGGAGTAAATTTAAGGTGGCAAATGGTTAGAACTTACTTTAGTTCCAAACAAATTCTACAACATCTTTTTTTTTATTGATTTTGATTTTTTCTTTTTTAACTTTCTTGCTTTCTTTTTTCGACTTTTTTATAAGATTAATAAATGATAATAATAATAATAATAATAATAATAATAATAATAATAATAATAATAATAATAATAGAACCCAATATATAATAAATGTGATCAAAATTTTCAATTGAATTCAAATTAGATATGAATGCAATTCGGGTCAATTTCAATCAATCTAGATAAAATTTTACAGTTATCCTTTTTTGCACATTACAAGAATTAATAATAGAGTAAAGACCCAAAGACAACAATTTTGTCTGGACAAACATATAAAGATTTTTTAAAAATTTTTTTAAATTCAAATCTAAAAGCACTTCTAATTAAAGGCTCAATGAAAAAAAAAAAAAAACGAAAGCATAGATATCATCATAGAAAAATAACTTTGGATATCACCACCGCAAGAAACTCATATATCACTACTGAAAAAATGTGAATGATTTCGGATATGGCCACCAAAAAGAAACTTAAATATCACTATCGAGGACTCAAATATTACCATCGAGTAAATGCAGATAACTGAATGCAAATACTCCAGATATCATTATTGAAAGGAACTCAAATATCACCTCTGAGAAAATCCAAATGACTTTAAATATTGCCATCGAAGGAAACTTGAATATTACCATCAAGAAAATGCAAATGAGTTCGAATATCTCCATCGAAGAAAAACTCGAATATCACTATTGAGAAAAAGTAGTTGTAGAGAAAAATCTAAATTCAAACTTTAAACTCGAATATCACCACCGTGTGATTTTGAAAATGTCTCTGATATCACCACTAAGAAGAAACTTGAATATCACTATCAAGAAAATACAAATGTAGAGAAAAAAATACAAATTCAAACTTTAAACTTGGATATCACCACCGAGTATTTTTGAAAATAAGCTCGGATATCACCACCGAAGAGAATGAAATCCATATTTTAATACTCAGCTATCACTACCGAATATTTTGAAAACAATTTATCACAATATTTTTCTTAACTAATGCCAATTTCACTGGGTTTACAACTTTCATGCCAACTATTTTAAAGCTCTCATCTTTTGATATCTTATTGAAATTCCTAAAAGGATCAAGATCTTTTGAATATGTTTTTGCCTTTTTCTTTTTTTTGTTCTTCTTTAATGTTTCCAAAATTAATGAACGCCCTACAATGCAAATGTCTTTTTTTAAAATGATGATGCAAATATAAGCAAATGTTTTTTTACAAAGATGCCAATGCATACATCCTTATTAATGATGGACAAGCTAATGATGCAAAAGCAAAGTCAAAAGATGCAAATGTCTAAAAAATTTCTTTTCTTAATTAAAAAAAAAGTCAAAATATGCAAATGCCCAAAATCTTTTTTCTTAAATTTTTTGAAGTTCCTAAATCTTTCATCCCATTTCAATTCCAAATCTTTTCTTTTGCTTCTCATTTTTCATTCATTTTACTTTTTCTTCACAACTTGGATTTCTTAACTTTGTTTTCCATTTTACCTTCATCTTTAAATTAAACATGCATATGATCAGCTTGAACTTGATGAAAGATTATGATGAAACTCAACTGATTAAACATACTTTTGTATAAAAGAATGCTTCACATGGTGCCACTTATTTTCCTTAAAAAAATTTTAATGTTATTTTTCTTCCCCAAAAACATTTTATTTCCAATGACAAAATTCTCACCCAAAAAAAAATTTTCCTTAGTCAACTTTTATGAAATAAGGTGATTCTTAAGTATATAAAAAAGATGGTTATCATTATTATGCACATGTTTGGACAAGGAGGTAATTCCATCTTTTCAAATAGCTTGGGTGCTTAATTGTCAAATTGAATTCTTGATTATCAAAAAGGACCTCACGACTTACTAGGGGAAATTGAATTTCTATTTATCCAAGCTCAACAAAAAATTCTATTGGAAGATTCTTTTGAGGTATAATCAGATTTAACACCTTTTTTAATATCATAATGTGATTTTTTAATAGATGTCAAGATCAATTATGGTAGGTTCAAGATCATGCTAAGATTTTTTATTATAGCCCTTTCACACATCTCAATCATTGGTTGCAATGAGTTTAATGTTGTAATCCCAATTCTACTTTAAACTACCTATTTTTAGTTTTTACCCATAGTGCTTCATTCTTTCTCTTTTTTTTTTTGACGATTTCATCGTCCACTTAAGTATTCTTGTGATAGAGAAAATTTTACAAAAAAATAAGTAAAAGCGAAGTTGGTTATAAGGATTCTACAAGGAATAAACTATTCAGTTAAAGTATCTATGTTTGATAGACTTTTCGAGGTATGTAACATAAGCCAGGGTTCGAGATTCTGAAACAATGGATAAATAGGCCCAAAATATTATGTTTGAAAGTGATCAGATCAAGGATCATTTTATATCATGTGAAGGACTTTCCTTTAGGCATTTATCTTTTTTATTTCTTCACTCTTAACATCCCATCATCTCCTTTCTTTTGCCCCCCTTCTTTTTCTTTTTCTTTTTATCGTTCCACTTTTTCTTTTTCTTACATGTTTCAACTTTTGCTAGAATATGCTCAAAATTTTTAAAACTCAATTTATCTGACATTTGCCTTTATAACATAAGGTATTCTTCCTTTGTTGTCAAAGTATGACTTTATCAATAAATAATTATTCGTATTTTCCCTTAATTTAAATGGTGATCTTTGGTCAAAAATTCATTAGGCTCAAAGGCATATCAAATGGATAATTTTTTATTTGTGAAAAGATGAAGAAAGATGGCTATTTATCTTCTCAAGCTCGATCACTTTGTGCTGAAAAGTGATTCTTGAAAAACCCAAAATTTGTTTTTATCACTTCTCTTTTTTATTTTTTTGATCTCATCATTTTTCATTTTTTTCTGGCTTTTTTCTTTTTGGATCATTTCAATATCCAGAGTGCACAATGTAACCATCAAACTTTTTCTTTCTTTTCGTCTTTTTTTTTTCTTGTTTTCACAACTTATATGACAACCAGTCTTTGTCCTATCTTAATACACCAACAAGGTTTATGTGACAATGGAAATTGTGCTAAAAGGGTTTATTTAGGTCCCAATTATGCACATCATCACCAAATTAGATAGTGGCACGAACTAGATAGTCTTGGGGCAATTGAAAATCATGCTCTTTTGTAAATATGCCCCTAGAAAAAATGGTGCATTTGTCTATTCATGGCTATTTGAATGACTTTGTGTTTGAAGCATAGCCTTGACACTTATCAAATCACCAACATCTAGATAAAAAAAAGCATCATATTTTGTTTGATTTTCAAGAAACTCAAAAAGTTTTTCCAAATTGATCGTTTCAATGTTAGTTACCTTGAAGAGAGGCATTACAAAGTTTAAACTTGTATCTTATGGAGCATTAAGGTTTTTCAAGTGGTTTTAATGCTTGAAAAAGACACAAAAATATTTTATTCATAATAACGACCGCCATTTATTTTAAGACTTTTTATTATGAAAAGATAAGATTTTTTTAAAAAAAAATATTTGAGATAGAAAAATAAATGAAAAAAAATTCTCTTAGTTAACATTAGATTCAAATTTTCATACAAGTTATAAAGTTCATATGTATGTCCAACACAGAAGTGAAAGATTAAAAAAGAAACATAAAGGTCACATTTTTTATTTTGAATCAATCAACCTCTTTGCAACACTAAACGAAGTGTTCACCATTTACCCATAAAAGTTAACAAAACCATTCTCCAATCCCTTCTCTAACCATTGCATTCATCAAAATTATTTATATCGATGCTTTAACACATTTGGTTTGCCTTTTCTCCAATATGTCAAAGTAGAGAATCTTTAACAACATGATAATCCTTCTTCATTCCAAACTCTAATTTTTTAGCTTTAACGAAATCTCTAACCTTGAATTTCAGTGCAGGGCAATTCTTTATTGAGTGGCCTTGATTTTCGCTATAGTAATCATATTTTGCATTAAGATTATACCATTTTGGGTAAGAGGGTTGGAGGGGTTCTAAACCCATAGACTTTAAAAGTTGATTCTAGATAAATTGGGACAACAATTCTATGTAAAATATGGGAATAAGGTTAATATGATTCATTTTTTTTGTTACTTTAATACCTTTTTTTGTTATTCGTAAAGGGATTTGATTGATTGATCAGTTAGGGTATAGGTGCAAGTGTTTGGAGGTGAAAGCTTGGTTGAATCTCTAATTGGTTCGAGTAAAGATTTGATGAGACATTGTTTATGGTAGGGTAGTAGGGATGGTAAACTGGATGAGGGTAATAAGGGACAAAACTACTGTCTCGTTACTTCTCGTGAGTTGCAATTTGCACATATTTTTCTTTCTTGTATGCCCTATATTTTTTCATATCTCTACTATTGAATTTTTCATTCTTGATTGCATTCTCAATTTCTCTCTAGAAATTATCATATCTATAAAATTCTTTGTGACATTCTCAATCATCTTATCATAATAAAGTGCTCGAAGAGTGTTAACAAATAAAACAATGATTTCTTTTTTTATGATAAGTAGCTGAACTTAGTGGTCACATCTTTCCATCTTTGAGTATATTTTTTAAAGCTTTCAGTAGTTTTTTTTGCCATATTTTGCAATGACAGATGATCTGGGGCTAAATCTACAATATGCTTGTGTTAGGTTACAAATGCCTTAATTAGTTCTTTACATGAAGTGATGCGAGTTTTATCTAACTAAGTATACCACATAGCAGCAGATCTCGTAAGACTATCTTGAAATATATAAATCAAAAGCTTGTCATCACAAACATAGAAAACCATTTTCCTACAATACATATTGATATGGATCACTGGGCATTTAGTCCCATCATATTTTTTGAATTTTGGGACCTTGAATATGGGTGGAACAATCACATTTAGCACCAAGCAAAGCTTCGCTGCATCCATAAATCCATAAAAATCTATTTCTTCAATAACTTGAAGGCTTTTCTCTATGAGCTCTATCTTCTTTTAGGTGCTTGAATTTTTTATTATTTTAAATGAACTTTCTTTCAATTTTTTTAGCTTTTTAAAATCGTCAGGGATCGGATTGGATCAAGTTTATCTCTAGGAATAGTATATCCTTGAGACTATCCTTGTGTAACTACTAAAGGTATTTTGGGATAAGAGTATGTCCAAAAACTAAGGCTTGTTATGATTGTTCTCTTTGGGATTTTTGGACTTGATATGAACCAAACCTAGCAAGGTATAAGGACTCTTTGATTCTTTGATTGTGGGTTTCTTCCATTCCCCCACTCATATATGAAAAGCCTTGTTAAGTGGGATAACGTTTGTCGGCAAAAAGTGAAAGGGGTTTGGGTATTCGTAAAACTTCATATATGAAAAGCCTTTGTTAGCTAAACTTGGATGATGATTAGTAGCGGGAGATAGTGGACCATGGGCTAGAGTGCTACGATCCAAATATTTAAAAGGGACTCCTTTTTTTTAAATCTCTAAGAAATTGACATCTTCTCATTTTTGGAAAAGTATCATGTGGAGTAGGGATTTGGTGGCTCAAAGCTCGAGGAGGCTAGTGTTTAATGGATAACAGATTTTTTTTAAAGCGATCGATGGTTGGGTGGTCAAGCTCTGAAAGAAAGTTGCAATAAATCTACTTCTGCCATTGAAGATTTGAGCAATGTCAGCGATTACGTAGACATTAATGGCGAGTGGGATTGGAGTAAAATTGGTAATATACCCATGGAGGTTAAAGGGCAATTATCTTTTAGTCAATTTGGTTCCCAACAGGGAGGACCAATTATTTTCGCCTGCTGCTGTTAATGGACTGTTTTCAGTTGCATCTGCCTATAAATTGTTGTTAGGTACTCATCCCTCCATTGTTAATTGGCTGCATGTATGGAAGCTGGGTATATCGCCCAAGATTTAGCATGTCATGTGGCTGGTTATGCATAACAGGTTGCTTACAAAGGAGTCGTGTGTAGCTAGAGGAATCACAAATTCGGCAAACTGTCCTAGATGTAGTATGCCCGTGGAGTCGGCTTTGCATTTGCTTAGGGATTGCAAGGAGTCAGGATCTATGTGGAGATGTTGGCTGCGGGTTTTTTCTTTGGATCATTTTAATTCACTGTCCTTGCTTGATTGGATTAGATTTAATCTCGTTAGAAAAAATGTTTTGGTTGATGGGCAGATTGGCCCGTTTTATTTGTTTTTGGATGCTGGTATCCATGGAAATGGCGAAATAAATGTATCTTCGAGGAAGGCTTTGCTTGGCTATTGTATGCTAACAAGATTGTTCGAGCTAGAACCATGGAGTGCTTACACTACAAGGAGTCTAGAATGTTGACATCATTGAAACAGGTTTTTCTATCTCTTGGCAATTTCCACCTGTGTCCTTTATTAACTTAATGTGGATGGCGTTGCACTTCCAAACTCTGGAGAGGCGGCCATTAGAGGGATAGCTAGGGATTTTAATGGTTACTGGCTATTTGTTTTTCCCAAAAAACTTGGGAAGGACTCGGTTCTTCAAGTTGAACTTTATGCTATTGAGAGGATTATCTTTAGCTTGGGAACGAGGTTTTTGAAAGGTGACTATTGAATCCGATTCAAAGCAGGCCATTCCAAAAGCGGCAGGTGTATTACAGGAGAAGGTCCCTTTTATCATGTTATCAAGAAATGTAAATAACTTCTTTGCGAGGATTGGACGTGCAGGGTTAGGCATGAATTTAGGGAGGTCAATTTTTGTGTCGATTTTATGGCCAGTTAGGCATTTAGCGAAAATGTAATGCATGGTGCTATAACTAATCCTTCGTATGCTGTTGTAGAAAAGATAAACCAAAAGCATGTTCTCCTTAAACAGTAAACTTTTTATTATGATAATATTATGATGAATGATGATAAATCTTCATTTTTCTTAATAAAATTCTCATCATCTTCTTTAACAAAAAAAATTAAAAACAATTTAATTTCGATTTTTATAAATATATTATTAAAAATTTTAAATTATAAATGAAATAAATTACAGATCCGAAACAACAGATTGATTATCTTAACATAAAGAACTCTTTATTAAACAGGATATGTTAGGCGTAGCAAGGCGTAAGCCTCTTAGATTATAAGTGGCTCAACCACTCCTTTGCCAAAAAAAAAAAGAGAGAGAGAGAGAGAACAGTGCGAATTCCTAATATTCTTTGTGCTTTATTATATTAGCCCTAGTTATTTAAACAGCTATGAAGTAGGGACAGTACAGGGCAGCACAATAGGTAGCGATTCAGAAGCCAACCTAGGATCTGGGTTTAGGAGGGCTTTCAGGAGACGTTTGGGGATTCGGCCCACTTGGAACGAGTCTCTTAAGCTCCCAACTCGGCTTCTTTGATGGTCCGCTTCCAGCTGTTCCCCTGATTCCCCACTCAAACTGACCATCAGCATTGCTTGAAATCCTTACTGGATATGAAGTTGGGTCTTTGGAAAGTTGATAATGATTCAGTTCAACAACATTGACAGGACTATCAGGAGACTCTGCCTGGTTGGGGCCTGACGGAACAAGCCTCTTTATTTCATAGAGAAGAGGCCGAGGAGCTGCTGCTGCAGTAGTAAAAGAGAGCACGAAAAGAGTGATTGCTCCAAGAAAATACATCTTGGAATTCTCCATTGTAATTACAGAAGCTACAATTCTCAACAACTAAGAGAAACCTTTTTTGCTTAATTGTTATCTGTTCACGCTATGCCACAAGGTCCATTTTTTTATAGTAATACAGGTTTCTTCAAACATGGAAATTCCAATGGGGATTCCTTTGATTTGGAGAGATTTTCTATATATTCTTTTTGGCAACATATATCTGTCAATAATTACCTGATTTAATAGATTTTTCCAAATGGAAAATTTCAAGTGAAAAAATTCTTGCTGTTTTAAGGTTTCTCAATCGTAATCAAATTAGTCACAACCAAATTAGAATGAACTTGTATATTCTTATATATATATATATATATATATTATTCTAAGTTTTTTATACCTGAATTTTGCACTGTTTATTTCAGAATTAGGTAATATTAAAATTTATGAACTTTTAATAATAATATAATCTTGTATTGTATTATCAATATATATATTTTTTTATTGCTTTTAAATTTTAAATATAATCATACAAATCTCAATGGTAAAAATGAATTAAATTGTTCCTTTTGCACAAAACAATTTAAATACAAATGCTAGCTTTATTGTTTCTTTAGTTATTTGATGTATGAAAAAGATAATGTCTATATCACATATTTATTTTTTTGAATTTTATTTTTTTAGATAAATGATGTGTTTTATTTATTTATAGAGGAGAATATTTAAATGGTATTGACAAATACAAATACAAAATTAAATGTAGTGAATGTTAGTGAAAAATTCATGTGTTCGAACACTATCCTATTGATACGAGTAAGATAAAGATAAAAAATAAAAAGAGAAAGTAAAAATAAAAATAAAAACAAATAAAAATAAACAAAAAGTGAAAATAAAAATCAAATTAATGTTGAATTTGTAATCAAAATCAAACCCAAGACCTAATATGACAATTAAGGCCCAAAAAGAAATTTAAAAACCCATACTTTGAATAATGATTTGATAAAAAACTTTAAAAGATTCGGACAAATGAAATGTCTGCAAGTACATAATATTACTTTTATGAAATAATCTTTTTAATACTGTATGTGAAAAATTAAGTAGTGCATATAATCATGTAATTAGCAGGATATCATTCTTAGAAGCCCAAATGCTGTATACTTCCTTATGGGTGAACATTTCAACTTAACCTATTAATAAATTTGAGTTTTAGACCCCAACTAATTTTCTTGGGCACAAGAACACCTAACCTTCTTGTTACTTATGAAATATAGTTGAGAAGAAACGTATCCAATACGAGTAAATAATAAGAATTTAAGAATATGAACAACGTTTAAATAATTAATTTAAGCTATCTAGATGACCATACAAGTAATAATTAGTCAACATTACAATATTATCCTTATAAGACACAAAAAAGGTCTAAAATATTCATTAGCCACTAACACCATCAAATAAAAGAATGGAACACCAATAATAACCTCATTGCATAATAAGTAGCCTATAGGAGAAAAAGAAAAAAGCAAATAGTTTCAGTAAGCTCTTTTTTCACTTGTGGTATGACTATTTCCAGGAGGAAAACCCAATAACCTAATAGCACTTATCAGACAGGTTGATTAGAGCAATGTCTTAACAATGATAAATTTAAGCAACCTTTTAGGATTTTATAACTCTAGGAAGATGAGCATTGCAAAGTAAGCAAGTAAATTGAAAAGAAAAAACACCAGTTATATCTATTGGTACCGTGCCAAAATAGCTAGAATTCTCCAACAAAATCTTAAGTAGAAACAAAGCATCATTTTTAATCGAGAAACTAGCAACTTTTGGGTAAAATGTACACTTGAATATCTAATTTATAGTTCAAGATGAATGGCAAATCAATAAGGGCAAAAGCAAACGATAGGCAATTCGTACAAAAAAGAAAATTAATTTGCAACGTTAACCTTTTAAGTTTCAGCGGAATGCAAATTATGCATCAATCTCAAAGTACAAAACTGATAGATTGCAAAATCGAAAGTATCGATTACTCTTTAAAAAATGGGGGTAAAAGGAATTAATAAACTAGAAAAAGACAAGATTATAAACTTATCAAAAAGTTTGTTTAGACCTAAAAGTATTGTAACAGAATCTCAGTGAAAAGTCACAATTTTAAAAACAAAAGAGTGTAGTCTACCTTTGAAAACGAAAAAACCCAGAAAAGCCGTATTAAACAAAAAGGCTTTGAAAATTTTAGAAGTTGAAATTCAAAGTTTCAAAATGCTTGCACTAATTCTGAAAACCAAACCAAGAAATAAATGGTACTATAAAGAAAAACCTACAAAATCCTAAGTGATCAAAAAAAGATAAGTCACCAATGATGAAATTAAGAAAGTAAAAATTAAATGGAGATGTCAAGTATATATTGAAATAAATAAACAAAAAAAAAAAAAAAAGCGAATGCCGGCATCCTGACATGGAACTCTCAAATTCACAACAATAGAAATTACAAAAAGGTGATATAAAGTCGCCTCCATCACAAAAGCAATTGCTGCCACCATTATTTGAATACATTCTCAGGTTATATTAGATCATACCTTGACTTTTTAACTCTTTTCAAGTTAGAAGATACTTTGAGGAAAAGACTCACCAACATATAGATGCTCATTCCAAGCCCAGGTACTGCAAAGTCTTACTTGGTTGATTACATTTGACCACGATTACTTAATCTTATGATATATATGAATTTAATATGTCAACACTTGCAGTTATAGATATCAAACAATATTTCTTTCTCTTAGCACTCAGTTCATGTACCTCATGTCATCACTCTTGTCTTGTTGATAGTGAGCAGAAACCAGCATGTCTGCCATATTAGTGCATTGGAAATGCTGTAAATACAATATTAAATAAAACTGCATTTTGGACCTAAATGAATGATATTTTCCCAATAATTAATGTAAAATGGGCATGACAAAAAACATGGTTTTGTTCTTGCACTTTTTTGTAATATGCTTCTTAAATGTAAAGTAGAGGCTAATATTGAATCTACCATATGACTGAAAATTTTCTAATACGGATCACTGTAAACTCAAATCCGTGTCATTAATTATAAAACTCATGAACAGCTTTAACGGTATGGGAATCTGTCTAAACCCAGCAAGAACTATATTAAACTAGATCCTGAGCAAAATGGATATTACTGGTTTGCCTATCTGGGTGGTCGTTGTTGCCAGCATGATCCATTTAATGACCACATCAATCTCAACATTTCATTTCAGCTACTTCCGTCTTTCAGACATGTCTTCAAACTTCTTCAAACTGCTCAAATGCTTGGTACCTTAAAGCTTAACTGGTGTTATTGCATTTCCTGTTAAACTTGTTCAGTGTTGTCAAGGGCGCTAGAACCCTTATATTGCCCGAGGCGCAAGGCACAAAAAAGCACTCACCTGTATACATATGTGTTGTTGTATGTGTCTGTTATATTTATAAACTAAGCTTACGATATATAATTAAGATAACAAACTCTAAAGAGTGTTCCAGTTTATCCTACAAAACATGCAAAATTTTCTTTTTCTTTTATTAGACAATATTCATGACTTTTTGATGATCCCATGTTTGTTGTTTAATACTAAAACATTGAGAAGTAGAGAGTTTGATATTGTCCCTTCAAATAAAAGAGTAAAAGAAGGACTATACCTGCTGTAGGAGCCACCGAACGACGGACGACGGTCAACAACACTAGGAACAGACGGGGCACAGCGGAGATGAGGGTTGGGGAGAGAAAGGGGGTTTAGGGATTTTGTACACGGGATTAAAAGAGAAAGGGATATAGGGATTTTATTTTTATCATGCTTACCAACAGATTATCGTAGAAATTTCATTAGTAAATTATTTTTTATGAAATTTACTTATTTTTTACTTCTTTTATTTAATTTTTTTATCAAAATTATTTACCGATGGAATAATTCGTCGATAATTCGTTGAAAAAGATATTATCAACACACGATTGATTGAATATTTTATCGATATTCTTGTGCTAAAATTTTCTTTTCTTGCCAAATATTTATCTAGGGAATACAGACAAAATAGTTTCTATTGGCAAATTTTATTGGTATTCCATTAATAATTATTGGATTAATTTACAATTATGTTTTTTGTCAAGAACCATTAAAAATTCGTTGGTAATTACTAATAAAAAATTTTCGTCCATAAATTTCTATCAATGTTAAGCAAAATTTTGATAGTGTAGGATGAGTTTGTTATATATAAAAGTTAATTTTCCTTAGTCAATTTAGATTTGATTTTTTTAATAACAAATTCATAATTTTTTTAATACATTATATCCAAATTTTATATTGTAAAATTTTTTTTTTTAATATTTTAAAAAATTTCAAACACCCTTAGAACTATTGTAGAATCAATTTTTTGCATTATCTAGTACTTAAACCTTTTTATTATTTGATTTTTTTAAAAATTTGAATTCAAAAATTTTAAAGTATTTCTCAAACTTTTGCACTAGTTAGAATTTAAATGATTTTAAACTCAAAGTATTTTTCTTTAATGAATGTTCATTAGAAGATAATGCTCTATGTTTAACATTATACACATTTATTTTGTCTCGAGAATAAAATATTATGTTAAAATAAATATGAATTGATTATCAGTTTCACTCAAATCCAATCGAATACTTTAATTGAATTTAACTAATTATTTTGCATTGGATCATTTTATTATTATTATTATTATTATTATTATTATTATTATTATCATATTTTTATTTTCTTTATTGTTCTTACATCTCTTTGATTTTTTCTTGTTTTTCATAAAATCTTCAGTGCATTAAATGCACCAAATTTCATCCTTCTTTGCTTGACTTTGAAGCAAAAATTTTAGAATCCCAACCTGACACCTGCCTAACTTGGTAGTATGAAATATAGTAACAAAAAATTATCGGATAAATCTTCAAATTTTTTCATAAAAGAACCTCAGAAAGTCCATAAAATCTCAAAAAATTTGAGATTTTAATCTCTTAATTAGCTCTATAAATAAAACTAACTCTTGCAAGAACAGAAAACCTAGAAGAGAACATTGCAAAAAAAAAAAAAAAAACATACGGACAGAGAGACATAAAACAATATTTTGAAAGAGCTAAGGGGTTCTACCAAAAAAGACAAAAAGAGAAAGAAACACACACAAGCACAAAACAAAAAAGAAAAAGTTATAGTCCTCTTTGAATAGAGGAACCAACAGCAAAGATAAAAAAATCGAGAATGAAATTCTCGATCTAGACTATTTAGGATTTTTCTAGAAGGAACTAATTTAGTAAAAATATTTAGGACATCAAAGGGAATATCTAAGGATTTTTGAAATTTTGAAAATTTTTTTAGGTCACCGAAATATGAAAAAACTTACTAGGAATTAGGCTAGGATTTGAAAATTTTTTGAACTTTTCAGCCATGATTGAAGATTCAGGCCATGGGACGATGGTGACCACCAAAATATGAGAAATAATAGCCGCTGACGAAAAGGTTTTGTTTAGAAAAAGAGACTCTAGATTTTTAGAAAGAAAGAGGAAATAAGAAAAAAAATATAAAAAGGACCCGTGGAGCAACTCGTCGACTTGTGCTCTAATCCACATGCTGACTGACCCTTTTGGTGAGATTTTCTTTTCCCATTTTATTTTCATTTTATGATTCCATTTTTATTTTATTTTATTTTTGTTATTTTTTATTAGATTTTTTAATATATATTTTTATTTTTTTAAATAATAATTAATAATTATTACAAGTGATAATTTTAATATAAAATTAAGAGTAAACAATAACTCTTAATCTAAAATAAGTCCTAAAAAAAACCAACAAAAATAATAATTATTATTATTAAGAAATATGGAAAGAGTTATATTTCCCTTTAATTTTTACAAATGAAAAATACATAACAAAAATATTTTTTGAATTTCGCTAAAGTGTTTGGATGATTCAAGAAATTACTTTATTATAAAAATATAAAATAATAATAATTATTACTTATTTGAATAATTTTTTAAAAAAAATGCAATTCACAATGAAAATCACAATAGTTCAATTTTCTTTAGTTAATACAAGTAAAAAATAATTTTATATTTTGCTGATAAGTTAGGATAATCTAAAAATTAGTTTAAAATAAAATTTTGATTCAATAAGACAACAATGAATAATAAAATAAATAAAAATAAAAGGGTTTATTTCAAAAAAAAAGTTTGAATTCACCAAAAAGTCGAGAAAATCTGAAAAATTATTTTCACTAAATAAATATTTATTTAAATAACAATAAAAAATAAAAGTACTTCTTTAAATGAATCTTTTAATTATTACCAAAAATATATTTTTATATTTCACCAAAAAGTTAGGATAATCCAAAATAGTTATTTTTGCTAAATAAAGATTTATTTAAAGAATAAGAAAAAATGACAATAATAAATAGTAAAAAATAACAAAAAACCAAAAAACATCACAATAAAAATTAATTAAATATTTAATTAAATCCCTTATGTAAGAATTTAAAAAAAAGTGAGAAATTTTCATTTTTCTTAATTATCATCAATAAAAAATAATTTTTTCAGGATCATGTCAGAAAATTGGGATAATCCTAAAATCAACTTAATTTTTTTTAAGATTTCACCAAAAAGATAGGAATTTCTAAAATTAGTTTAAGAAATGATTTTTAGATTTCGTCAAAGAACCGGAATAAAATATCTTATGATGAAATTTCAAGAGTTTTATGAATGGTCAATTTTTTCAAAATTTTTTTGAATAAAGATTTTTTATAAATTACGTCAAAGTGTTAGAGAATTTATAGAATACGATAATAACAATACTTAATTTCACAACAAAAAAAAGTTTTTCATAAATAAATTTTAAGAAATTAAATTTAAATATGAAAAGATCATATTGTCAAAATTAAAGAATAACACATGTATAATTGGTACAGTTTTTCGAACGGACAACGTGAGAGTGCTAATACCTTTTTCACTCATAATCATACTCCCAGACCCAACCCTAATTTTGAAAACCTAAGCATCTTTTAGTAAATTTTAATTAATTTTAAGATTTTTATTAAAAGATAATATTTTTTGGTGGCCAATCACATCCTACAAAAAAATATTGGTGGCGACTCTAAAAATTTTCATCAAGTCTAGCAATTGAATTCTCTCGGACGAAAAATCGTTATAACAACTTGACGACTTCACTGGAGATACTAAAAAGTCAAACAAAAAATTAAACATGTGTCATCCAAACTTTGATTTTACGGTCTTTTCAATATTTAATTTTAATTCCTTATCTCATCTTAGAATAAAAATAAGATTAAAAAAAAGAAAACAAAAAAGGAAAAGTGCAAATTTTGATGGTTTCATTTAGTTTGTTATGTTATTTTACTTATTGTCACTAATTATATTGTTCTATTAATGATTGCTATGTTCCCTCACACATGTACACACTTTTATGTATGAGCTCCATACTCGAGCTCCCAAATCTATTCTTTTTTAAGAGAGAGTAGATTACCTATGCTTTCATGAGGTTATAATGTCTCATTTGGGCTAGCGAAATACTTTCACTTAAGTTAAACCCTTTCCGTTGATAGCTCTTTATGGGTGAGGATTGGGGGCCTTACTAGTCTAGAGTGGATGACAATGAGGATCAATTTGGAAACCTTTCTAGCCTTTATTAAATACCAACCCTACATATAATGAACCTTAAGAAACTAACCTTAATTATACATTTTTTGTAGATTATACCCTAAATTAAGATACATGAGGGAATATTTATTTTAATACATTACTAACCCTAATTTGTTATGTTTTCCTTTTGTTTAATGATCATACATCATCATAAACAGTTACATATAGGATGTGCTTGTCAATGTGCACTAATATCAGTCATAATATTTTTTATCTTACTTTATAAATACCATCATGATGTTCTCAGCTCCAAAGCCCACCATGTATGAAAAGGCTAATATGGTGATAACTCTATCATTAAAAACCTAAAGTAGAATGGGAAACTATCTAAAAGAATCTTAAGAGGAAACTTTGCTTAAAGAAATCAAACTAGGGCTTTAATAAAATGACATCTCTGAGTTTACTGAGATCTGGCACCATGTAACAACTTCTAGAAAGATGGCTTTAGAGGAAAAATATGGTCATATTATTTCACTCTTTGAGGTGCCTATGAAAAATCAATTGATAAGAGCTCTAGTTTAGTTTTGGGATGCTACTTATAGATGTTTCATATTTAACGAGATAGATATGACTTCAACGATCGATGAGTATACTACATTGCTATGATTGCATCTCTTCAATCTAGATAAAATCTATTAGTAAGATCAAAAAATTTGATCTCGAAAAAAATTTACCTGTATGATAGAGGTCCCCACTTAGAATGTGAACTCATATATCCAAATGAAAAGAAAAAGTAATTGCATCTTATGGGAAATCTTATGCAATTACATTATCAAACACTTAAAAGATAAGTGAGGTATGAGAATGATAACTTTGGTAATCTCTAGCTTGATCATTTTCTCAAAAGTCCTAGAGTACGTTGAGTTATCAATTATTGACTTCCTTAAGCAAGTGGACAACAAAATCAATCATGCTCATTTTATACTAGCAAAAATTTTTAAATAATTGAATCACTATCGAAAAAAAGGAAGACGCTTTATAGGGTATGCACAATTTCTATATTTGGGTAAAAAGTCATCTTCAACATCTTGTGGGTAAATTTCATCCCATTTATAGTAATAAAAGTAAGCCAACTGAAGAATTTTGCAATATTGAATGACTAGAATCAAAGCCCAAGGAAGAATGGGTATTGATTTTGCAAAATCTCACCAATGCTCAAGTTATATAGAAGGCTCCATGGATGCCACGAGAAGCCATGTTGTATAAGTGTGGTGACAAGCCATAGGTTCCACTCTTAGGGCCGTGGTAAGGTATAAGCTATGCTTTTGTAATGGTTCATCGACAATTAGGGTTAGAGCAGTTTGTTCTAATGACTTATGGGCTTTATTTATTGAAATTCTCTTTCAAGGAACTAGGATTTCTGAGAAAAATGAAAAAAGATTATCAAAGAATGGAAGCAAACTCGAAAAGCAAATCATAGGGGGTATACAAACAAAGTCACACTTGAATACCTGATATGAAAGAGGCAACGCATCAAAAACAAAGTTGGCCCTAAAGAAGAGAGACCATGCCATCAAGAAGATACCCATCATAAAGAGGTCCTTGAAGATATGAAGATTATGAATTACAAATTTGAAGAAGAGAAAAAAATATAGGAGTTTGAAAAGAAGAGGCTTTAGCATGGGATTAATGAGTAAAAAGATAAAAATGATTAGTGAAGTAAAATTTCAAAAGCTTGAAAGAAAATAAGAAAAGATTTCTAAAAGTTTACATAAGTTTATCATTTCAATGATCACTAAGTTTAAAAAATTAAAAAAAAAATACAAAACAACTTCAGCCCAATTTGTTGACTAAATAAAAAGAGCTTAGCAAGTTTATGGAAGAAAAAAATACTGTAAGGTCTTATGGATGACTTGAAATAGCAAATACACTATCGACATAAAGCCATTAAAGTCTTGAGATAAAAACAAGATCAATTCAAACTTAGAGCCAAAAAAGTATAGTACTAAAAAGAAGAATGTCTACTGAAGGAATCTTAAGCCATTTATCTAGTAGAACAGATAAAAGAAGTCAATTTCAAAATAAGAGACATGGCCCAAAAAGCTAAACAAGTAAAGAAAAAAGTTTACCCAAGACAACATAACTAATATTTGACCAATTTTTTAAAAAATGCTTATGACCAATACAAGGATGTAGGGTGCTTCTTTTGAAAATTTTAATATTATAATATTATGATTTGAATGTAAGGAGTCTTTAGTAAGATAATATGACAAACTCAAGGTTGTAATGTTACAATTTGGATGATGTGACATTATGATGTGGTGATTCAAGTTTAGACTTAAAATATTTTGCAAATATTAGATACATAACAAGCACACCCTTTCTATTCATATGAGTGTTTCATTCAATGTTAAATTTTTAAAAAATGCATTATGAGGGCCTCAAAATAACAAATCTTAAAGAGTTTCCCTAACTTAATCAGGTGCAAAGATAGTTAGGCCATCAAAAAACATAGATCAAATCACTCGTCATCATTATAACACTTGCTTGTAAGTTAGAATCATGAAAAACAAGCAAGAATCTAGAATGGAAATGATGGAGAAAACTCAGTTTGAGATGCAAAAATAGATAATTAGGTCTCAGTAGGAGTTGATAGAACAAATGACTAGATTTTAAAAAAAGACTTAAAAAGAAATTATTGCAATGATAGACATGATAAGGAAAATGACTAAGAAAAAATGGGTAGCTGAAAAAGTGACTATCGAGAAAAAGCCTTAAACCCAAGGAAGATCCATTATATCTATTAGGGTTTACTCCACCTTATGCTTAAGCCTTTCATCAAGTGCATTCATAAATGACACAGTCTAAAAGATAGCTACATGCTTTATTTAATTTACCTCTCTTTATAGTTCAACCATAGAATTAAGGAAACGTTGGTCTAAATATTAGAACAAGTCATGTCAAGCCTATTATGGACCTAGATTTAGATGATTCAAGAAAACAGAAGAAATTAAAGAAAGGCACATCTGAACAATCTAAGAATATAAAGGCACAGCTAAAATTTGATCTCTTAGAATAAAGGTCATAAACTATTGAAAGTGTGAATATTTTCATCGTAATTGATGCAAGTGAACTCAATTTAGTTCTAGATTTGGTAATCCCACCAAAGTTTAAGGCACCAAAATTTTAAAAAATGATAAAACCAAATGTCCTATGACACATATTATCATGTTTTATCAAAAAATGATCGAGCATATAGATAACGACAAGTTTCTCATCCATTGTTTTCAGGATAACCTTACTGAATCAGCTACCAGATGGTATATTCAATTAGATAAGAGTCAAATTTATTCATAAAAAGATTTAGCAAAAGCATTTATTACTTAATACAAGCATGTTATAGATATGGCTTCAGATCGACTGTCTTTACAAAACATAGAAAAAAAGGCTAGCAAAAATTTTAAAGAGTATGCTCAGAGATGATGAGATGTTGTTGCCTAAGTTTAGCATCCTTTCACTGAAAAACAAATAACTAGCCTATTCATAAATACCCTTTAAGTCTTGTATTATGATGGACTCATTAGTCATACCATAAAAAACTTTGTTAATATGGTGATTACGGGAGAGATAATAAAAAATGCTAGTAAGAATGGAAATATCAAAGTAGGTGATATTTTAAGATCATAAAAATGAGGATCATGCAAGAAGAAAAAATAAAAATGCAAGTTATCACTACTAAAAAACCAAAACCAATATCTTCTACTCCATACCACTCATATCCTACATATCAACCTACCAACCTAAATATGTTCAACATTTTTCAAAACCCATACCATTACCAACCAATGCAAACTCAGATACCTACCTTCCAAACTAACTTTTGTCCTCAAGCACCTCCATCATGACTTTTCTCTTAATCAAACACCATAGATTTTAATCAAAAGGAACCTCAAAATAATTGAGAGTAATTATGATTTGATCTAATTCTTATGACTTACATGGAGTTGTTCCTTCAACTATTCTAAAAACATTGGTGGCTCAACTACCTGTAAAGTTTTTAAAACCTCTATATCTAAAATAGTATGATCCGAAAGCTTATTGTGACTATTATTATAGGGTTAAAAGCCATTCTCTAAAAAATTGTACAGCTTTTAAACGTAAGATGCAAAACCTGATCGATAATGAGATTTTGAATTTCATAACAAAGGCTGAACGAAGTGTTAATGCTAATTTGTTGCCCAATCATAATGGGGGATCAATAAATACTTTAAATAGTGAGACAACTCAAAACATAAAAAAAGAAGTAAGCGAGATCAGAATCCCTATGGATCAAATATTTTCTATCCTAATGAAAGCCAATATGATTAGCCCAATACCTGAAAGCATAAAAAATGAAAATTTCACATAAAATCTTAATCAAGCTTGTGAATTTCATACAGGAATGGTTAGTCATTTATGTCAAGATTGTAAAGCCTTTAGATAGGAATTACAAAAAATGATGGATTCTTTTCTGGTCAAATTTTATGATAAATATATAGAGAATTCGATGAGCTATGTGACTAGAGATTCATCCAAAAGTAGGCCTTACTGAATGAGTTTCAAACATATTACCATTTTTTATGAAAAGAAGCCAAGCATTAAACCAGTTCATATGAATTTTTAGTTTGTCACCATCTTTTGATGAGAAATCAAGTGGTAAAATTGATGAACTAGTTTGTACAACTATGCCAAAGGTGACAATTAAGGTCTCTAGGCCATTCTTATACAAAATTGATAAGATAATCCCTTAAAAATATGATTATAATATCATATCACAAGGTTTGGTTAAAGAATCCCTTCAATCTAGCTTATGTGATGCAAATGCAACAAACATAACTGGTGTAAGGGGGATAACTTGAAGTGAGCAATGCTATACCCCAAAAGCACTCAAGAGAACATGAAAAAAAAATAAAAGAAAAAGAGACAAGCTTAGAAAAAGAAGATAGACTACTCAACGATCAAGAGACGTACCAAGCTCTAGTATTAGATTAAGAATATAAGAATTCGATTACAAAACAAAAAGCTTGTGAATTCTTAAAACTTATTAAGCATAGTGAGTATAGTGTAGTGGAGCAATTAAATCACATACAAGCTTGAATTTTCATGTTCTCATTATTATTGAATTTTGAGCCGCATACAAATGCTTTACTTAAAATATTCAATGAGACTTATGTAACTTATAATATATCTATGGAAAACTTGATTGTATAGTGAGAAACATCATAGTGGAGAATGTTATATCGTTTAGTAATGATAAAATTTACTTGGTAGTAAGGGCAATGCTAAGGCCTTACATATCTCCATAAGATACAAAGATCACACTCTAGCTAAGAATGCTTATTAATAATGGATCTTCTTTGAATGTCATGCCTATGACTACACTATCTAGATTGTTAATCAACATGTCTTACATGAAGATGAGTCATATGATAGTAAAAGTTTTTTATGGGACTCATCATGAAGTGATAGACGATATCAAGCTAACAATCTAAATTAGCCCATGTACTTTTGAAATAGTCTTATAGGTCATGGATATAGCTTTTTCCTATAGTTATTTTTTAAGACGACTATGGATTCATATGACAGGAGATGTCCCTTTCACTTTGCATCAGAAGAAAAAATTCATAATTGAGAAAAAATTATCATTATTACCAATAAAAAAGATTTGCTAATGACTAAATCATATTCTGCATTATATATTGAAACAGTTGAAGAAGCCCTAGAATATTTTTTTAGATCTTTTGAATTCTTTAATGCAACTTATATAAGTAAGGGATCAAAGGTGCCTATTCCATGTCTATCCAGAGCTTCCAAGATGGCCCGTAATAAACTAGCAAGAAAAGGGTAACAAGTTTAGGCTGACTTGCAAGGGATGAAATGACCACGGATGATACCTAAGAAAGATGATAGGTTTCGTTTGGGATACAAGCCTACTCAAAAAGAAAGAATGAAGTTTATAGGGGAGAAAAAAAAAAGAGGTTGGCTCATTTTTTCGGGCAAAAGGTAGAAATTGAAGGCCTATCTTTTTTTTCTTTTTACGAAACTTTCATCTTAGTTGGTTATATCTATCTAGATGTAGTAGGAAATATAGACAAGGGGCTACACCATTATTAGAGGATATTTTCACTTAATTTTCAATACAAATGATAGGTAAAAGTTGAATGAAGATCTAAAAAGTCTATGTGCAGAATTGAAGAATTTACAAATTGAATAGCAGCTTGTTGTTTTTAGTTTTTTCTCAAATAAAAAAAAATGAAAAAAAAGGAAAAAAAATAGAGAAAGAACTCGAAAAAGGCTTCAAGACATGCAAAAATCATAAACAGGTTCATTAAAAGTCCAAGATCCAAAAAAAAAAAAGGAAAAAGAAACAAATGAATGAAAAACGAAAGATTCAGAAAAATAAGAATATTAGAAGCAGCTTCTAAAGTTTGAAAAAATCAAACAAATCTCAAAATTGAATTAACATGAGTAAAAGTACATGGTATAAATCATTGATTGCATTTTCATTTTTTTGATTCATCGTAATCATTACATACATCGTATATATTTTTACGATAAATTATATTGAAGGTCTCTTTATGAAATGCTAAGAGGAATCGGGATGTGTTTTTTTTTAAAACAAGGATGATGGTTTGATTAAAAGATTGGAACTAAAAATAAAGTTTACCTTTAATGAGATCCTCAAAACCTTGACTATCGATTTATAAAGCACTTAATCATTTTTATCTCTCGACTTGGGGCTCAGTCCTGGTTATTTTCATTCTTTGACTTGTGATCCAATCTTGATCATTTTTATTTGTCAACTTGCAACTCAATCCCAATCATCTTTGTTCTTTGACTTGTTATCCAATCCTAATTATTTTTTTTTCAATTTACAGCTCAGTCCCGATCATCTTTATTTTTCGACTTACTATTCAATGTTGATCATTTTTATTTCTCAACTTTCAGCTTAGTCCTGATCATTTTTATTCTTCAACTTGCTATTCAATCCCTATCATTTTTATTTCTTGACTCATGATTCAATCCTAATCATCTTTATTCTCTGACATGTGACTCAGTTTCAATTATCTTTATTATCTGACTTGCAGCTCTATTTTAGTTATCTTTATTCTTTGACTCATGGTTCAATCCCATTCATCTTTATTTTTTACTTACAGCTAGTTTTGGTCATCTTTGTCCTTCAACTCACAGTTCAATCATAGTCATTTTTATTTTTTGACTTATGGCTCAGTCCTAGTCATTTTTATTCTTTGACTTAGATTTAGTCCCTATTGTTTTTATTTTATGACTCGCAGTTCAGTCTCAGTTATTTTCATATTTTGAGTCACGGTTCAATCCCAATCATTCTATTTTTCAACTTACACTTCAGTTCAAATCATCTATGGATTTAGATGCTTTAATAATAATAAAATAATAACCAAAAAATAAAAAAAAACCTAAAAATTTCAAAAAAATGAAGAAATAGAAAAAAAAGAAAAAAGAAAAAAAAATTTAGAAAATTCTAAAAAATCAAAATCCAAAAAAAAAAAAAAACTTTTGAAAAATCCTTGAATCATTGATTTTGAATAAAATTATCATTTATGTCTTTGCCTTATTCATGATTCTCAATAATATGCAAATAAAAGCAATTGTGGATACCTAATTTCGTCCAAGTCGATTCGAGTATATTTGATTTTATGCTTGATTCGAATGTTTCGAGTTAGGTCGGTTAAAAGGTTTTAATTGAATTAAACTTGATTAGGTCTTGTTTCGGATTAATCATTTTTGGATTTTTTGCATATGCCTAAGTCTAATTCAATTTTATTGTTGGATCAATTTTGGATTAGGATTTAAGAGCCCAATTAAAGAATCTAAAGTTTAATTATGAGTACAAACTCAGTTTTTTTTTTAAGTCTAATCCAATTCCATTTGACTTATAGCCCAATTCCAGTCATTTGGACCTAAAAAGCCTAATGAAAATCCAAATTTATTTTTAAAAGCCCACATCCATTTTGTTATATTTTAAATTATTTTTAAAAAAATGCAATGTGAAAATTGCTAGAAATTTGGTTGCCAATTTTCTCCTTCACTTTCTCCTCAAACTTGAAAAATAAAACCCCATAATTCTTGTTTTGTGCTATTCCTTTTTTTTATTCATATTTTATCCCTATTTGCCTAAAGCACAAATTTATCTTAAGCTACAAATCCTGAATGCCTCCCCACTTTTAACTTTTCATTTTTCACTTAATGTTTTACCCTTATTGACTCCAAGTATAAATTCATCAAATACTTCATTAACCTAGATGTAGTAGCCTAGTTGCAAGACTTTAAAAAATTTAAATTGCTATGTTAGTCTCTTTATAAGAGTTCTGCAATAACCCAAAAATTTTTTACACCATACAAAAGGAAAAATCAAGGTAATTTTTGCAGACCATTCGGCACCCACCATCTTTAACCTTTAACATACAACAAAAAAAAACCCACCAACAATACCACCAAACACCAATCGGCACCACTAAGAACAACTTTAATTCACCTTTTCTATCAACACTCACCAAAATCTCATTCGACCATCATAAAAAAAATCTACCAAATCCTGACGTTTTCACAACCCCTACAACCGAAACCCAAATCTAAGAAAAAAATCATTTTTATTTTTCTTTGAATTCACCAAAAATCACAATATTATAGTCTTCACTAGAAAAACCTCATATATATATATAAAAAAAAAAGGTAGCAACAACTTTTGGCTATGAATGTCAAGCCAAAGAGAAAGAAATAGAAAACAAAGGAAGAAAAAAAGAAAAATAAGTGAAGGAAATACGAGAAAAAAAAAATGAAAGGTTTTACAAAAAAAAAAAGGGAGGGGTCCAGTTTCGATGTGCGAATGAGAAAGGCAAAAAAAGAAAAAGAAAAGAAAAAAAAAGAGAAAAAGGAAAAAAAAAAAAAGAAAAAAAAGATAAAGTTTTGAAAGTTTAAAAGAAAAAAAGGTAGCTTTGAAAAACAAAATAAAAAAATTTTGAAAAGCAAAAAAAAAGGTTTTGAAATGTAAAAAAAAAAATAAAAAAAAGAAATGTAACTTTGAAAAGTTAAAAAAAAAAAAAAAGTTTAACTAGTCAAAAAAATGTGTTTTCAACCAAAAAAAAAAAGGAAGAAGCAAATCAACCCTACTAGTTGCCCAACCAATTCAAAGGCTTTTTAGACAATGGATTTCATTTAGGTTCTAATCTAAGACTTCATTTTAAGGTACATTTTATTCTCCTTTTTTTGTTTATTTATTTTATCATATTTTTTATATTTTTATTCTTATTAATTTATTTATGAATGTTTGATATTATGATATTATTATAAAATGCTTGCAAATAAAATTTTATTTTTTAAAAAAAGAAGGGATAATTTCAATTTAAAAATGGTTTTTTTAAAAATAAGGTTTTAGAAATTAAAATAGAATAATAGTTTTTTTTTTTTATGAAATGATATGCATTGACTTTGAAAGCCTTGCCTAGATGTTGAAGGAAATTTAAATAATATTTTAAATAGTTTAATTCTACATAGTTGTTGGGGAATTAAAATTTAAAAATATTTTTAAAAAATTAAAATTAAAAAATTTCCTTTACAAACCAAAAAAATAATAAACAAATTTGTTTTCATTTTTATTTTGGAAAAAAACCAAAAAAACAATAGTAAATAGGAATAAAACATGTATAAAATTGATTAAATTGATTGTTCTTATTTTTAGCTTTCATATCCATAATTTATTTGTTTCATGTTGCATCAATATAAAACTGTTAAGGAAAAAGTAAAATTACGAAAACTGAATTTATTTCAAAAGTACACCTAGATGTTGAAAATAATTGAAGAAGTTTTGGTTATAGACAATTTTCATTTTTCTCATAAAAAAATAAAAAATAAGAAAAAAAATTTTTGAAACACTAAAACTTCGAAACCCTAAAACTAAAACTCAAAACCTTGAAACCCTAAACCTCAAAACCTTAAAACCTTAAACCATAAAACCTCAAAACCCTAAAACCTTAAAACTTTAAAATCTCAAAACCCTAAGGCCCTAAAACCCTAAAACCCTAAAACCTCAAAACCCTAGAACTTCAAAACCCTAAAACATGAAACTCAAAAAACCTAAACCCTAAAACTCAAAACTTTAAAACCCAAAACTATAAACCCTAAAACCTCAAAACCTAAATGCTCAAAACCCCAAATAGAACTTCCAAACCCTAAAACATGAAACTCTAAAACATTGAAACCTAAAACCTTGAAATCTTAAAAACTCGAAACCTTAAAATCTAAAATATCAAAACCCTAAAACTTTGAAACCCCAAAACCTTAAAATAAGGACCCTAAAAATCATGACCTATGCCCATACCTCAAAACCGTCACAAAATTCTAAGAATTCATATAAAAATCACATATGAAGTAAACTATTCCCAAATGCTACCTAGAGGATGTGGTATTTAAAAAATTTTATTTCTTTAAATTTTTTATACGATTCCTTAACCTGAAATAATAATAAGATTAAACAAAAAGTAAAAAATATCACTAAAAATAAGATTTTAAACACAAATAATTGCATCTAAACTCTACCTAAATAATGGAGAGTCAAGGTGGTCTCCTTATACTTAAAGACTTAATGTCAAATTGTATTTCATCATCATGCATAGCTTTATTGGCATACAAGCATCTATTTATTATTGTTTGCATTCGTTTCGCATGTTTATGCCTTGAACTATTGTTTGCTGGCTAACAGTACCATCATTGGTTTTTTCGCATAAAATATTTTTAAAAAATGTGGGATTTTGAAATAAAACTAAAATAACATTATGAGAGAAATAATTTTTAGTACTCTGCTTAGATGTTGAAAAGACACCAACAATTATCACATGCAAGAAAATGATATTTTCATTTTCAATGAATGTCGTGATGAATCTTTTATAAAAAAGAGTAATATTTAAAATTCTGCCTAGATATTGAAGAATTTTAAGGTAAATTTTTAACTTAAATATTTTCATAATATTCTTAAACAAATACTTTTGACAAAATTGATCTTTTTTTCAAAAAAATATAAATGAAAAGAATTATCATTAAATTTTAAATTAAAATTATTTTTATCCAATTCCAAGAGATGACAGATTATTAATTGATGCCATTTTTAAACAGGCACTATGGAGTGCTAATCCTTTATCACACATAACTATACTTTCGAACATAACTTTATTTTTGTAAATAAAAAATTATCTTTTTAATAAAATTTAAACTTGTTTTTATTGTTTTATTAAAAAGATAAATTTTTTAGATTGCCAATCATACTTGATAAAAAGATTAGTGATGAGCCCCGCATTTTTCCTGATTTTAAAATTTTTTCATATAATGGTCCCAAAACCATTATGATAACCATCTTTAATAATATAAAGATTGATCCAATAAGGAGAAACTGTAAATTAGGAGGTATGTTTGTGGTGGATGCACAGGGTAGAAGCGGAGGTTTAGCTATGTTATGGAAAGAGGGCGTGACAATGAATTTATAGAGTTATTTGAAATATCATATTTGGGAATGAAAGACACAAATGGGAGAACATGGAGGATAACGGGGTTCTATGGTGAACTAGCAACTAGAGAAGAGAAAGCAATATGGGATATGCTATGGCGTTTAGTAAAAATTAGTCAGCAAGCATGGCTTTGTCTTGGGGACTTTAATGAAATATTATGGGAGTGTGAAAATGAGAGAGGTGGTATGAGATCGGGGTGCTAGATAGAAGATTTTCTAACAACATTAGAAGATTTAGAACTTCGTGATCTGGTTTTGTAGAACCCAAATTTACGTAGGGGAGAGGAAGAACAATGGCAACCAGAATTCATGAAAGATTGGATAAAGCTGCCGCCAATAAAGCGTGGATGGATGAGTTCCCAAACTATTTTGTTCAGCATTCAACATGTTTTGTCTCGGACAATAACCCAATTGTGGTCAATATGGAAGGAAGTCAAAGAAGATTCTGTGGCTTATTGAAGAAGAGAAAAAAGAGATTTGAAGCTATGTGGGTTGTTAAAAATGTAAGCAATAATATAATGACAGATTACTGAAAAGGGAAGTTGCATGCAAGACATGAAAAACTTAGGGAATAGGGTAGGAAGAAATTTATGGGATTGAATGGTGAGATAGAAAGGCAAAAGATGATCTTCGGGTAATGCAACAAATGGCAAATAGTGAAAAGGGGTTAGTAAAAGAAATGGAACACAAATTGAGGTTGAACATGTTGCTGGAGCAAGAAAAAAATGTTTTGGCAACAAAGGGCTCGAGCGAGTTAGGTAAAGAATAGGGATAGCAACAATCGTTCCTTTCATGAGTAGGTATGCCAAAAGAGACGAGTTAATAGGATACAGGGGGTGGAGGACGAAAATGGGATTTGGCAATAAGGGGAGCTGAAAGTAGCCGAACAAGCAATTAATTATTTTACTAGCCTATTTAAATCTCAAAAATCATCCGACCTGGCTCAAATTTAGACACAATAACTCCTTACATCACAAACAAGATAATTAATTCACTTCTAACAGAGTTCACACTAGAGAAGATCTATACAGCGGTCAAACAAATACATTTTGATAAAGCTTCTAGATCAAACGGTATGTCTGCATTATTGTATCACAAATATTGGCAAACTATACTAGATGATATTCTTTATTTTTATCTGTAAGTGCTTAATGGAAATGGTAGACTAGATGGTATAAATGAAACACATATTGTTCTTATCCCCAAAATTAGTAATCCTAGGAGAATGACACATTTTAGACCCATTAGTCTGCATAATGTTCTTTACAAGATAATTGCCAAAACACTTGCCAATAGATTGAAACAATTACTGCCTGCATTTAATGTTGAAAATCAAAGTGTTTTCATCCCAGGTCGCTTAATTTCCGATAATGTCATTATTGCATATGATTTGTTACATAGTATGAATCGGAAAATAAGAGGTAAAAAGGGATGTGTAACTCTTAAGTTAAACATGAGCAAAGCTTATGATAAAGTAAAATGGAACTGCATCAATGCTATCATAGTGAAACTAGGTTTCAATGACCAATGGGTCTCACTTTTGATGAAATGTATCACTTTCTTATAAGGTGGTCATTAATGGACATGTGACTAAAATGATTATGCCAGAAAGAGGTCTTTGCCAAGGAGACCCTTTTTCACCTTCCTTGTTTTTGATGTGCACAGAGGGACTATCGGTACTATTATCTAAGCATCAAATGGAGGGCATGTTACAAGGTGTGCGTGCAAGTAATAAAGGCCAAAAATCACTCACCTGTTTTTTGCAAATGACAGTTTGTTTTTCTTCAAAGCAAACCAAAAGAAATACAAGTATGTGAGGGACCTATTAAAGCTTTATAAAGAAGGCTCGGGGCAGCAGATTTTCTACGATAAGTTAGGGCTATTTTTAGCAAGAATACAAGGGTTAATATTGTAGAAGCAACAAAAGCCACCTTTGGAATACAAACCACGTCTAGTCCAGAAAAATACCTGGTTTGCCAATGTGCACAGGCAAGGGGAAGAAAAGGGCCTTCAAAGATATGGTGGAGAAGATAGACAGGAGAATTAAATAGTGGAGTAACCGATGGTTTTCACAATGAGGGCAAAAGGTATTTATAAAATCGATACTACAGTCCATTTCATCTTATGTTATGTTGTACTTTATGTTTCCCAAAAGCTTATGTCATGAGATAGATATGACCATAAGCAAATTTTGATGGCGACAATTGATGTAGAAGAAAGGGGATTCGGTGATTGGCATGGAAGAGAATGTGTCAAACAAAGAGGGATGACGGGATAGGTTTTCGTGAAATGGAGCTATTCCACAAAGCCTTGATGGTGAAGCAAGTGTGAAGACTCATACAAAATACCAACTCTCTTGTGTATAAAGTTCTTAGTGCCAAATACTTCCCCAATAATAATTTTTTAGTGGATAACTTAGGGAAGGCACTATCCTACATCCGGAGGAGCATCTGGTTGGGTCAAGAGGTGCTTGATCAAGGTCTTGGCAGGCAAGTTGGTAATGATGAACAAATAAGGGTATGGCAGGACAACTATGTCACGATTTTTTACCAGCATATGGTATACTGAGGCAAAGAAGAATCAAAGAACAGACAATGTGTCCAAAATGCAACATGCAAAACGAAACAATCATCCATGCAATCAGGGACTGCTCATATGTGAAGGAGGTCTACGACCTTGTACAGCAACCAGAGAGTGGCAGAATATGCATACACCAAACACAAAAGAGTGGTTGGCTAGTATGGCAAATAGTATGAACGTGGAGAGTTTTGGGAAGATGGTCCTCACTTGCTAGGCAATCTGGGGAAATAGGAATAAGGCAGTTAAGAACAATGTGAATAGGACAGGACATGCACTATGGAGTTTGTCAACCATTATCTGAGAGAGTGCCAACAAGCGCAGGAAAGACAAACAGTTGACAAAACGAGGAGAACGTGGAAATGGCAGGCACCTGAGGGAGCAGTGGTAAAGATAAATTTTGATGGGGCTATGACAAGAAAAGGAAAGTAGCTTGTATAGGGATCATTGCCAGAGATAGCAGAGGAGAGGTCCCGGGATCAATGTGTCATTTTATAAAAAGCTTATATGACCCAGAGATGATAGAAGGAACGGTTGCAGCAGGAGCAGTGGACTATACAAGAATGATGGGTTTTCAGAGAGTTATAATGGAAGGGCATGCTCTCCAGGTAGTGAAACAAATCACCACTCATAATGAAAGAAACTTGTTTGCTATTGGAAATCCGGTGGAGGAAACAAGGACGGACTTAATATAGATTGCAGAATGGAAAGCATCTCATGTTCATAGAGAAGCTAACGTTGCAGCACATAAATTAGCAAGACTAGCTGTTGAACGCATGAGTTCATGTTCTTGGATAGGTGGATACCCAAATGAAATCAATGATTTTGTAATGCAAGAAAAACTGGCTTTTAATTACTGAAAGTAGTGATTTCATTTAAAAAAAAAAAAAACTTGTCACTTTATATATCTTCATATAGAAAAAATATTGTATCTAAACATATAAACTTATGTAAACAATTACTTTAATGAATCTTCATAAAAAGAAAGAAGATAATTTATCTCATCACTCAAATCCTCAATATAGTTTCCTTTTGAACCTAAGTTACAATCATAGAAAAAAGACATTACGAAGAAAAGTACTTGATGAATGGGAAATGAAAGAAATAGAAAATTGAAAGTACAAAAATCAATTCAAGACAATATAAGGTTGGAAGACCGGATTACCTGAGACAAATTAGGGTGGATTAATTACTGCACTCATGAAAAAGTTTAAGAAGTCACCTGTTTTTGGCAAACATTAGATTTAAATTGCAAGCCTTTCCACATGATTTACTGAGGAAATATACATTAAAAAAAGTGAATGGTAATATTATAAATCACATATAATTAATGAAGGAAAATAGTTAAAGATCACAATTTTGATTTTGTTAACAGGTGTTATATAGCATCCATGATTAAAAACATCATAAAAATCCACCAATCTAATATGCAAAATCTTTTTCAAAACCCCCTTACGC
Organism: Durio zibethinus; assembly: GCF_002303985.1. The sequence goes on from NW_019168004.1 coordinate 1,417,901, forward strand.
CTCAAAGGAAATGTAAAAGGAATCGACAATGAAAAATGATTAAATTAATATGAAAAAAAAAAAAAAGGAATAGATCTTAAAACCATAAAATTCATATGTTTTAAAGAACAAAAAAGAAGAAAAGCAATCAAAGTATGCCATTAAGTTAAAAGTTCACCAACCAGTATAAAATCACAGTGGCTATAAGAAGTTATACATAAATAATTAATTAATCAATTAAATTACAAAAAAAAATCACCAAATAATATTAATATAAATATATCCTCACATTTATAACTACTAAAGATACGTCTAACATAATTTGCTATGTTAATTTATCATAAGAAAATTTATGAATGTATTAATATTTGTGTTGAGATCTTTAAATTTAAATAGAGATAATATCATCTTCGCTAATCAAATCTAAATAAAAATAAATAAACTCTTTAGATTTCAAATTTGTATAAGTATTTAATTTGTAATAGCTAATTGAGGCAAGAAAAGAACATTAACTTCTGAACTAAAAAATAAATTATTTTTATATATTATTTAGACATTTAAAAAAATATTAAGATAATTTTTGGATGACAATAAAGTTGTATAAATAAATTTTTAATTGAATTTAAAAAAAAATAATAAGTGATAAGGGAGAAATCAAATTTCTTGTAAATGCGGTATATATTTGAAGTATGAATTTGATAATTTAGATAAAACGGTTGAAAATTTGAATTAATTTTTAAAATTAAATAATAAATTAAAGAAGATTATTTGATAAAATTAAAATTAAATCATTATTTTATGTGTTTAAAATATAAATTATTCATATAAGCTTTCACATAATATATCTTATTAAGTATAGATATATATTATAATTTAATATATATCATGCGGAATTAGTCCAACTCAAGTTAAGTTTTGAATAGAATTTTTTAATTTTAGTCCCAACCTATTTTGATCTGGTACATTATTTTTATTAATAAAATTTTTTATTTAGTTTAACTTTAAAATATACTTAAAATTATTAAAATGTTATATTTTTTAATATTTTAATATTATTTTTAATATAAACAGCCTAAATGGGCAAGTGGGCTCTGAGTTTAGCTTTTAAAGATGCCAACTAAGCTGAGTTTAACTTAACTCAATCCCTTTTAACTCATAAACACTTTATCTTTTACTAATATGTTAATCTTTAAAAATTAAAATATATTATTTATTAAGAAAATTTTAATTAATCGGATCAGACAAGGCTTGAACCTAAAAATCTATACCCTAGATTGGCTTGATTTGGGTTGAACCCGCTAGCCTCGGCCGAGTAGCTCAGTCTTTAGATACCTAGTTTTCCTTTTTTTTCCTCCATTAATTCTTCATTCTTATTCTCACCTGTTACTTGTTTTACATTACTATAAATAAAATTATTACAATTAATTTTTTAATATAAAAGGCATTAATAATTTGTAATTTTCATTTGCGATTTTTAAAATTAAATTTTTGGATTCATGGCTTTTTTAAAATCACTTATTCCATTAAGCATCCTTAAAAAATCAACTAAATATACCACTTCAACCCCATAAAAATGCCCACTTTTTTTAGCAATGTAAACATTTAAGTCTCCGTATTCAACTAACTTTTATCACATGAACATCCATATAAATATTCATATCATGTCAAGGTGATGCAAATCCCACCCCATGCTAATGATGATTGATAAAAAAGTTGAGACAGACGGGAAAAAAAAAAAAAGAAAGAGAAATTTGTCAAAATATATATCTTTTAATTAAAATTTGTCATTCTTTCTCATATAATGGAAGGTTACATCTTAAAGTTAATTACTACAAGCCCAAATCGTTGATAATTCAACAATAGTTTAAATGTAAATTATTTAAGCTTAATTATTCAATGTCTTATGAAAACGATAGATCATCTTCACATCTCTAACTCGTAGTCGTAAAAGATTGGAACATCTATCAGATTACGTTCATCAAATCCGATAGCATCTGGTTTTGTGGTTTGGCAAGCTTCCATCTTTTCCTTTGGTGCAACCCCTGATGAATGAAAAATCGAAAATAAAACAAAATTATAATTAAGGAACCATGAGTGAATATGCTTAAAAAGCGAATAATAGAAAAGAAAAAATTTTTAAATGAAATTTTTTAAGTAAAATTCATAAAGTTTTTTAACATAAATGATTCAATTAAAATTTTAATCCAATAGATTGATTAAGATTAGTAATATGATCAATAATATATAAAAAATTATTAAAAATATTTTTTATAATTAAAATTTGATTAACACTTAGTCAATGATAAAAATTTTATCAAAATTTTTATTAAAAATGACTATCTAAGAAAAATCAAAATTTAGTATTTTTAATCTACATAACAAAATCTTTTAACCTATTAATCTTGTTTTTAATAAAAATTTTCACTATTCATCTAAATATTTTTCGATAGAAAATACCTGGAACAATTTTTGGAGATTTGTTGCTATCAACATTTTCAAAGTTCTCTAAATTTGTTTTCTCGTTCATTGGAGCTTGTTCTATGTAGTATTGATTAGTTTCTTTAGAAGTCGATGACTGCAAAATTTGAAACACCATTATAATCAGGAAAAGGCAACAAACTTTCATTTCACAAAATCAACATAAATAAACATAAAAATAGCACTTACTTCCGAGCATAATGCAGGTAAGCCTTCTTGCACTTTGTTTTCCTTTGGTTTCCTTGCACGTGAGGGGCGAAGCCCATACAGTTCATAATTTCTTACCTCAACAAGTGATCGACACATGAAACACAACTTTTTATGGCAGTAGAACTGCAATAATCAGATAATATCGATAACTGATTAGTGTTACTATGTTTCCAATGGATTCTAAGGGTGGTAAAAGTCATTTAAGGATCATTACCTTATCAAGCCTTCCGTTTATGCGTCGCCTTTCAACAATAAACCAATTTTTTATGTATTCAGGCTGGGGCTTTGACTGATACGAACCACCCAAGAACACCGTGAAATTAGCACAAATGAGAGAAAAACAAACATATTGGCAGTAACTAGCTAGAGTTATTAGTTTCTCTAGTCCGGTCAGTGATAGGTCCAAGAATTTTTTATTTTAGAGTATCAACTTAATATATATATATATATATATATATATATCAACTACCGGCGGATTAATCAAATTTATGAACAAAAAAATCTCTAAAAGCAATTTTTGTGGGCATTTAGTGAAAAAAAATTTTCAATTTTTTTTTTTGTTTTTCAATATTCGAGTTGTCCAAGAACATCTAACCTAACAACATAGATCCATCTCTTCATATGGTTACTCTTGAAATTAGGGTTCGAGAATAAAGAAAAATGCAAAATAATTTGTTCTACGGGGAAAGAACTCAATGAAAAGTTCCAATTGATGGTATTTGATGACATGCATTTATATCTTAATAACACTTCATTATTGTTATGAATCCATGGCTACCTATGAACCTTTATCTCTTACCCGCCTGTGTCTTTTCCTGGGAGTAATGCCTTCACTTCCAGGAAGCTTGACGGAGATAGGAGTTGCATCAATTACACAAATAGCTCTTTCTGTGGTTCCTTCTTCCACCTTTGAAGGATTTGGCATATTCTGTCAGAAATAGAAACATCATTTTATTCTATTCAATAAATAGTAAAATAATGCTACCTACTAACAACATTAGACCTTTGGAAATGTAAGAACTAAGTTCTACTAGCATATAAGCATTTGGCCCTATACTTGTAATTGCAAGATTCTCTTGCTTAAAAGTTCAAAAAATCTTAATCGAATTATTTTTTCGCACCATTAAAGCAAAAATCCTACAAAAATTATATGCATATCTATCCTTTACTTTCAAAAGAATTAAAAAAAAAAAATAATGTGCAAAGTTGGAACTTTCATTTTGGTCAACATTAATGGCATGCAAAATAGATGTCTAAACATTTAACATACCTTATCTTCCACGGTCATGATTGCACTGGTTACATCGATTGTTTCCTCTGTAAAAAATAATAATAATAATTTAGTTGGTTGAAGATTATGTTATATATATGCAAAAACAAATAAACATTGTTATTGTTGGAAAATATAGTATAGAGAAATAATGATACAATGAAACCTCTTGTGAAAAACTAGAAATGGTTCTCTTTATAATTAGACTAATTGAAAGAGAAAAGTCCTTAATTTATATACTTGGTTTTCACATGTCTTCTCGTAAACAACACTATGTGAACAAGTGTACCTTTTTACCAACACACAAACAATTTTTTTGTTTTCTCCCAATTTTTCACTAACGTAATTTTCCACCAATAAACGAATTAACTTTTTACTCGGTGACAATTCTCAACTTTTTGTTTAGTGAACAAATATAACTTAAATTTTTTAATTAAAAATCAAGTTATTTTGATTTATGAAAACTAAAATTATTTCTCACCATTATCATCAAATTAATCATGTATGTACTTTATAGTGATAGACGCCACAAATCAAGTGCTTGATCCAATAAGAAATATATACTTCAAAAGTGTATTTGAATGAAAATTTAAAAAAAAAATGTGGAACAAATATTCTAAAAACTCTTCTAGCATTCTAAATTACCAACTGTTAGGAAATAATTTAATTAAATAATTTTCATTCTATAAAATAACATGACAAATAATACATTATATAAGTTAAAATACTAAATAAACCCTTAATTATTTTAATATTTTCAAAAAATTCCTCTTTTTCATCGTACTAAATATGTTTCTGTTTTATATTTTATTCGTACTAAATATGTGATCACTGTTAGGCTTATGGCGAGCTATCATCCTTCAACACTAATCATAAATGATGTGATCTTTTAACATAACAATATTAATTGATTGAAATGACAATATCTTGAGCGAAAAACTATATTCTTCTCAACTAATTGTGTCACATCAAAAGAGTTATGTTAGTGTTCATATATGCAAAATATGATAGTTGACTCTAGCCTAACCATGCAGGATCATTTAGATGACATAACACACGTGACATTTTCTCATTCATGACCCATTTGGATACAATCATGAGATTTTGGAATAAAAAATTAAAAAAAAAATAGAGACTTATTAAGGAAATGTGAAAAAATTCATGAGCTTATAAGTACTTAGCCTAGATTTTAACATAAATATGAAATCATAGTTTTCAAAATAAAATTTTTACCATTTGCTAAAAGAAATTAGTCTTATAAGCCTTAAAGTGTTTTTTTCAAGCATATAGTGATATCTTTCTTTTGGTGCAAGGTATTAAGTCATAGTCATTAATACACAAAACTAAAAAGGTTGGCAATGACCTTATATTGAAATTATTAAAAACAATTCTTAAAAGGTGACCACAAACTTTTTACTAGAAATAAATATCAAATTCTATAAAAAAAAAAAATGAAAGAGAAAAAAAGTATATAAATTGTTATATTGAAGTATTGCAACCATCATATCTTTTTAATATCTAATTATAGGCTATATTAGGCTCTATATATTGGAATTTTCTAATTATATATTATATTACATTGGATTATATTGGGAGTTTATTCTAGTAAATACCATTAAGTAGTGTTAGATAATGTCATTACATTTCTATAAATGCTACTATCTAACTCCACTTAATGGCATTTATTTTAGCAAACATTATTAAGTAGTATTGGATAGCCACGTTTGAATGGCTTATTAAGACATCATGAAACATTATTAAATACAATGGTGTTTCTCTAGAAACGTTATTAAATTTACTAACATTTCAATAATCAAAATTTTCTATAATGAGAAAATTCTTTATTTTGTAATAAACTATTAAGGAAAACCCATGTAATGGAAGGGTCTTACTCGTAAAGAGTCATGCAACATGTCATGCAACCATGCACTTAATCACGATACAAAGAGCCATGCAACCATCCACTTAGTCACAATGCAAAAAGTCATGCAAATCAAGTCAACTCACTTTGCATTTTGCATAGCATTCATTGCACGGTTGCATGATGCTATTGTGTGACTCCTTAATACTTACTCCATTCAAGGTTGAGAGTTCTCGTTAGCTTGCTTTGAAAGCAAAATTTACTATCAGTGATGAGACATATATGAGAAATTGCTTACTTAATGTGAAGAATGTGTGCTTTTGGTGTAAGTAAGAAAATTATGAATCAGTCAATCACGTAATAGGAAAAAATCTTGAATCAATCTCATCTATGAATCAATTTTGTAAATATTTACTTTAGGAGTTAATATTTTTTTTCTTTTTAAAAGCCTCTTACCTTTTTATAAATGTGTATGCTTTTTATCAATATAATTAGCCCTTTTTTTTCATACAGCTTTATGATATAAGAGCCATCATTAGCTCTCATGAGTTTTTCATTCATGATCCTTAGCCTATTCTTTCTTATTCAATTTTTTCTTCTTATTACAATTCAATCACGATTGAAGAAAACATAGCTACTTTCTCCCCTTATTCTTTCGTAGTTAATTTTTTTCTTCTTATTACAATTCAATCATAGTTGAAGAAAACATAACTTCTTCCTCTTCAGTTAAACCATCACTAATATTGAAAAATTAAGTCCTTCAAAATACTACCACTGGAAAACCCAATTTGATACTCTTCTATTTTGGTATGATATACTTCATTTTATTGATGGAACCAAATCTTGTCGTCTTACAAAAATTATAATTGATGATAAGAATATCTCAAACCCAGAATTTACACTATGAATGAGACAAATAAGAATTTTCATTTTGGAATTATAGGACCATTAACAGTAAAGGTAATTCTGGTGGTTCAATCTTGTAAAACATCTGCTATGGCTTGGAATCGTGTCATAAAACTTTATGCAAAACTTAACCTCATTGGTTGAGGGGCACAACTTGTCGTTGATTATCTTGCAACGATTCGTGATATTATAGATGAATTGGCTCATGTTGGAGAACCAATTCCAAATCAGTATCTTATTACTTATACCATTAACGGCTTAAGGTTAGAGTTCAAAGAACTTTTTGCTATTGTTCAAGCTCAAGAAAAAATAATTAGTTTTCATGAGTTTTATGATAAACTGGTAGAATATAAAGCTTTTCTCAAAGGCGAGGAACTTTTATTACAAATGATGTTTGGTTTTCTAAGAATGAAAACCAAGACAATAATGGTAAAAAAAATTTTCAGAACTATAAAGGATTTTAAGGACATCCACCAAATGCCAACAACCGTCAAATAAACAATTACAACTCTACCTATTTTAGAAACAACAAATTGAACAAGATTTCTATTGTGGTTTGTCAATTTTGTGAGAAAAAAAGTTACATTGCCAGACAATGCTACTCTATAAAAAAATCTATTTTTTTCTTCGACGGCATAAACTATTGTAAATTCAACTGTAACAACTAACAATGCTTCCTCAACTTGGCTTTTGGATTCTAGCACCTTCAATATGTTACCTTAGATTTCAAAAAGGTATCACTTCATTAGTCTTATACATGTTTGCATATAACATATATAAGCAACTTTATTATTTCAACTCCCTCTCATTTTTTTTCTCTCAAATGAACTGCATGTTCCTTCTTTTTGTGTGAAGAATCTCTTTATGAGGGCACATCTTGCTCAGGGACAAAGCAAGAATAACGTCTAAAAGGTTGAATATGGGAGTTCCTAAAATTTTGAAGTGTGCTTTTATGATATTTGGTATTATAACTTCTTACTCTACATTATCAAGCTTCCTTACCTCTTGTTTTTTGGCCTTTTGCGTTCAAAGTGGCAGTTTTTCTCATTAATAGGCTCCCTACACATGTCATTGATAAAAAAAAAAAAATCACCATTTGAATAACTTTTTCACACTAAACCTAATTATTCTAAACTTTAAAATTTTGGGTGTTTGTGTTATCCTGGTTATGTTCCTATACAAAACATAAATTAAAAAAAAAAAAAACACTTAAAGGTGTGCCTTTTACTTGGATATTCTAATGTTCACAATTCATATATTTGTTTTGAGCCCAACGATCACAAGTTCTATGTTTCTCGATATATCGAATTTGTTGAAATTGACATTTCCATCTTTGTTTACATTTAATGAATAGACAAAATTAATTCTCACACTTTAAACACATGGTAAGCTTGCTCTTCCTTTCTTAAAATTCTCAATTTCCAATCAAATTCCTCGACAAACACATGGCTAGAAAAATCAGAACCTTCCATATCAACCAAATGATATTTTCCTTCCAAATCTAGCTCCATCACAAAAATCAACCTAGTTTCTATAGCATTCAATTTCTTTTATTAATTCTCAATCACCTTCCTTCATTCTTGGTCCAATTTCCACAAATTTTCCATCCAAAGTGGAACTTTTTTATTTTGAGTAAATTACTTCCCAAATCCCTAAATTTTAAAGTGAATATCATTTTAGTCCATAAACTTTTAAAAAATAACAGATCGGTCCCTATGTTTTGATGATCGTAACGAAACGGTTCTTCCTCAGCAAAACTATTAATTGAGTGTTATAAAAAAGAAAATTACAAAGTAAGATAATAGATTAATAATATTATAATTTTAAAATTAAAAGATAAAAAAATGATTATAAAGAAAATAAAAGTTTTATAAATTTTATTTTCTTAATTTATTTTTTAGGGATATTAATTCTTGTATATTTTTATTATTATTTTTGTAATGCTAATTTTTAAATCAATTAATATTTTTTTTTTTCAAGATAAGATTTGTTAAGTTGTCATTTTCTATTAATAAGTGATGGTGTGAAATTTATAATATTTCATTGAAAATTTTATACTAGTATTTTATAACTAAGAAAATTTGGCTTTTGAAGAAATATTTTATAAATATGAAATATTATAAATAAATGATAAATACACGACAAAGTATATGATAATATATAGTCTAATTGTATATTTAAGCAAAGAAAAAACAAATTTTAAGAAAAATAGGTAATTTTCATTTTCAAGATATTGACTTCTTTTTGCTATCCTAGAACTGAACCCAAAAAGTATTTACTAACAGAATTTAAGGTAAAAAAGTAATTTTATTTTTTATATAATTATCAAAATTATTTTATTTTATTTTTAGTAAATATTTATTATTATAACTATAATAAGTAAAAAAGTTTTGTCATTATCCTCATTTGTAATTCGATCTTTGAAATTGTTTTAACGGCAGCATTATCAGATTCTTTCTAACGAAAGGACTATTTTGTTATGATCATAAAAATATAAGAACCACTATATTATTTTTTAAAGTTAGAAACCTCAAAATTTAAAAACTGTGAAAGTAATTTACTCTTCTATTTCAAACTTCACCCAAAAGATATTACCTGGCTCTTCTTCCGGCAACATGCCTACTTTTGGTGGCTTTTCGTCAGTCGACATTACCTCTCTCTCTCTCTCTCTCTCTCTCTCTCTCTCTCTCTTTGCTAGCTATTGATTAAATATGTGATTTTAGTAAAATAAGGGTTGGCTGGTAGGTGGTATAAGGCTAATTGGTTTTAATGGTCTACAAGTTGTTTCTTACATAAATGATTTTCTTTCCAATATTGCCGAAATTTCTTTTGCCAAAAATTAATTATTAAAAATGCTTTCCTCAAAAAAAAAAAAAAAAAAGAGGTGTTAATTAAGCCTTGTCAACAGTACCTATTGATTGAGTCGCTAAATGGAAGAGATGTGGTATATTGTAAGGATTGGGTTCGAGTACAAAAAATACCAACCCTCAACCCCAACATAAAAAATGTATTAAGATTTCATTCTTCTTCTATTTTCAAGGAATGTTGTTGGAAAAACGAGTGTAATCAAGTTGAGTTAGTTAAAACAGTGAGAAATTTGAACTCAAATTTAATTTGAAATTTTTTGTTTGAAATTCAGCTCCAATTTGATGAAATTTTAATTTTTAAATATGAACTCAACTCAAAATAAAAATTGAATTATTCGAGTTCGTTTGATTAAATTTATTTAATAAAATGAATTTGATTTTCATACTTGATTTCAAACTTGAATTGATATTTATATATATATATATATAAGGTTAAAATAATAATTTTGAATTAAAATAATTAAAATATATTAAAATTAAAAAATTTGATTAGGCTAAAAGTTACACGAGTCAAACATTAAGATGATTGAATTCAACTCATTTGATAAGTTGAATTATTCAAATTCAAATTTAACTTAATAATGATCGAATCAAATTCAAATTTTATTTGAGTCAAATTTAAATAATTTGTAAGTATTGATGTGTTATTTATATTCTTAGACGAAGATTCTAATCTTGATGAACTATTAAGCTACTAGCCATCAAGTAGTTCTCTATCGTTTTATTTATTTGTTTGTTTATTTACGGGACTAACAGAGTTGACTCATTGAGTTTTTTTGGTATTTAAGTCTATAGAAATTTAAATTTGATTATCAAAACTAATAATTCAACATTCCACCGATAAATCACACGTGGCATTCAAAGCTTTCTATTTCTTGATTCTTAAGTTATTCTTCCAAGAAGAGAAATATGCTAATATTTTTAATAATATTTGTAACATTTTGAGCGTGTTCATCAACAGGCATGTCGAGTCATCTCAGGATTCTCTTGCTAAATAAAGGTATAATGATACTAAATTTAAAAAGGCGTAAAGATTTTCTTGCTAATCAAAAGGCATGTCTCCTTCACGCATTGGCCATGAGCCAAGAAGGAAATTTTCACCCAAACTAGGAAAAGAAAAAGGAAGGAATTCATAACAATTAATAAAGCTTCCCACCTACATTTTCCTAATGTTAAAATAATAAGGGTAGGAAATTTATATTATTATTGATTTTTATTATTGATTTTATTTTTTCATTCTATATGTATAATTAATTGATTATGCTCTCCTAAATATTATTATTAATTAAAATAGAAATGTAGTTCAAATATATATTTATATATATATATATATGCAGTGCTGAGAGACTCTTCAATCTTCATTAATATATGTATGACCTATTGATAAAGTATTAGATTTTTAATTTCAATGATTAGGATTAAATTCTGACAGTCTCAAATACTAAGAACAAAAAATTTGTTGACAATACATTTAACCCCTTCCTATCAACCTATCAAACAGACTCTAGTACAAACTTAATAAATTCACTTGAAAACTTCTCAACTATCATAAAATGGAAGATTTTGTGTAGAGATATAATAATAATAATAATAATAAAGAAATTAAAACGAAATAAATGAATTGAAATTGAAGGCTAAAATGGGGGGGGGGGGGGGGAGGGGAAAGAAAGGAATAAGCAAGGAATTTTATCAAAATAGTTTCCCCTTCCCCTTCTGTGACACATCTACGAGATAAAAATTAATGGTTTTAGCACAATCCATATTTCTTTGGCTCCATATCCAAAATTGTTCTATGCTTTCACTTTCACTAGCAATTCCATTTTGAAATTCGATTGAGAAAGAAACATAGATAAATACCAAGAAAATGATATACATGCATCTTGAATCAATATATTAAATCTAGGGTTTGGACAATCTAATTAAATGCTAAATTTTACAAAATATAAAAGATTTAAAGAAAAAAAAAATTCAAGATAGAGATAAAGAATCACCTGAATCACTGTGATTTTCCACACTTGCAGAGAGGGTCAAACTCGAATCCATTTGCATGTCATGTTCCATCTTATCACTTACCACAAGTAAATTTGACCAGGAGATTTTCCAGAATATCAAAATAGAAAAGAGCAAAAGATGTAAAAAAAAAAAAAAAATTCAAATAGCTTTTCTTTAAATTAATATATTTGTCATTTATTCATTATATCCATTTTAGGTAAGTGAAAGTTGACTAATTATTACTCTATTTGCATTGTTGAAATATTAATATCTGAGTTGTCATAAAAGAGTCAGAAAATCCGAAATGGTAAGTAAATTCAATTTAATTTTTGAGAAAAGATGGTAAGTATCTAACTATACATAGTATAAAATTTAATGCTTTTTTATCTTATTTGGAAGTTTTACATAAGCTTTTTTGGCTAGAATTGGAAGGTAATTGCTGGTATCTATTGGAGATTTTCTTACTTATTTCAATGGATATTTCCTTTACTTTTTTTTTTTTCAAAATATATGAACAAGAACTTTTACTTTAGGCGCTACCTCTTTGATAAACTAAAATGAAAAATCAACAATAAAAAAATAAAAGGTTGAATTGTAAATACCGAATATATATTACAAAGTTTGATAAATACTTTGTTCAAAATTAAACATTAAATAATGCTCTTTCGCTTTCATATTTTTTTATTAATTTTTAAAAGTTTTTGTATCGTATTTAAAATTTTTAAATATAATATATTGCAAAATATATGTTTATAATTTTATGAAGTTTTACATAATAAAGCATAAAATATTACATAGGTATATCTTATGGTTAAACATAGGGATGACGAGTCAAATGATACGAAATTTTAATAAAACGTTATTACATATGAGAATTTAGTTAAAAATATCTAACACATTTTTAGTAAAATTATTCAATTGAGCTTATTCCAAAATGAGCAATATCAAACGGATTAAAAAAAAAGTAGAGTTTAAATTATATAGAATGACTAAATTTTAAAGCATTGTTAGGGACAACCATTTCCATGATCTAACTAGCTAAATGAGATGCCGTGCATCGCAAAGGAGTGTTTTTTTTTTTTTTAAATCAAAATCATGCTCGAACAAGATAAATGATTAATGAGTTTGAACGGAGATTCAAGTCAAGCCTAAGAAGCAGGAGCAAAAAAATTGAAAATCGATTTGAAATTTTAATATTCGGCTTGGATCAGATTAATTTTTTTTATTCGTTTCAGATTAAGTTTAAGTATTGAATATATATATATATATATATATATATATATTAGATTTGAAATGAATTTCGGATCGAAAAGTGAAAAACCTAAAAAAAAATGAATCAAATCAAATTATATATTGTTGTTAGCTTTTATATATTTTTTAAATTTTTATAAAATAAAATTAATTATTTTATACCTAAATCTATATAAATATATTAAAAATCATATTAAAATAATATATAAAAACAAAAAAGTTAAAATCTAAAAAATGATAAATCAAATTGAATTAAACTGATAGAATTCGATTCAGATCAAATCGAATGAAAATTCAACTCAGATTCAGATTAAATTTGAAATTTTCATAATTATATATATTATTTAAAAAAATTAAATTAAATATGATCTAATTCAAACTGTTATCACTCCTACTACGAAGATGGTTAAAACCATCTCGAAACTATTATATCTCCAAAAGCGGTCCTAATTCTTTTATTAAAAAAAATCTAGCCAAAATGAAAAAAAAAAAAAAAAAGCTAATATATCTCCAAATGGAAGAAGTTTCGTTGAAGAGAAATGAAAACCTAATGTTCATAAACAAAAGGAATTATTAAACATTATACCTACAATTGAGATGACAAGTCAAGCTGTGAACAATAAATTTTTCATTGGATGGTAATTGACAAAAATGTTATAGACTTGGCACAAGGGTTTTCTTATAGAAGCGATTAAGTAACATCGACGGGATAATAAAGCCAAGCTAAACATTTTTTTCCTTTTTAGTCTGATTTTAAAATACTTTGTCTTATTGACTGCTTATAAAGTTTGGTATTTTACAAGTACGTTAAAAGGTTAATTTTATGAACAACCCTTAAATTATAATAAAATATTTAATTTAATATATTAATTTAAAAAATTTATAATATAATATTTAAATTATAAATTTGATAATTAATATGATATTCATATTTAGCATGGTCAATTTCAAATAATGATATTTAACAAACAATCAATTTTTAAGTATTACAATAATTAATAAATTTATAATTTAGATATCATATAAAAAATTTTAAAATACAAATTTCATATTAATATTTTATTATAATTCAAAATCATTTATGATGTTATCTCTATAATAAATTAGGTTATCAAGTGTTGCACCTGAAGCAATAATCACAACAATACAGAAGCAATAGATAACAATCAATAATCAAAGATACAAGAAAAATAAAGCACACCAAGATTTACGTGAAAAACCCTCTAGTGTAGAGGGAAAAATCACAGACCACTAAAAAAATTTTCACTATCAAATAATAGGTATACAAAGTACTTCTCTAGCTAAAACTAGAGCTAAACAACAACTAGAGAAAACAATTGGAGAAATCTCACCAAATAAGTGACTCAATAAATACACCCATGGATTTGTTCCTAGAGAGCTTCAAACCTGATCGTCACCGTTCAGAATGTAAAACTCTGAACCATAAACCTTTTGACAAGGTTTCAACTCAATCGGATCACAGATCGACTTCCGTTCAACCAACTCTCTCTTTTTTTTTTCTCTCTGCTTTTTCTGGCTTTTCTTCTTTTCTCTACTTGGTTTTTGACACACACTTAAAACAACCCCACCTCTTTTTTATTAAGTAGCTAGGGCTCTGTGTAAAATGAAAGATCAAGGCCCATGGCCTTTACTTGGTCCAAAATCACTTACATGAGGCTAGACCTCATTTTCCTAACAATCTCCCCCTCCAGCCCCATTAGAAGGAGATTCATCACCATAACAGTTTCATTTGAAACTTACCTTGGCCAGGGAACTCATTTCGACCAAGTTACTGCAAAGCTCAAGCTTTTTCCTGAGAAGTATCTTAGTCAACATATCTGCTACATTCTTATCAGTATGAACTTTCTTCAATAACATCTGCTATTTTTCAATCACTGAAACGTAACCAATGATATCTAACATCAATGTACTTTGTTCTAGCATGGTACATGGTATTCTTACTCAAATCTAAAACACTTTGGCTATCACAAAATATCACATACTTTTTTGATTCAACCCTAATTCAAAAAAAAAACATTTCATCCAAAGCATTTCTTTACATGCTTCAGTTGCTGCAATATATTCAACCTCTTTAGTTGACAAAGCAACACACTTCTGCAACTTAGATTGCCAAGATACAGCTTCTTCTACAAAAGTGAACAAATACCCTGAAGTAGATTTTCTACCATCAAGATCGCCTGCCATGTCAGCATTCGTAAACCCTTCTAGAACTAGTTGTGAAACTCCATAAGTCAAGCACATTTTTTAGGTACCTCTCAAATATCTAAAAATTCATTTCACTGTTTCCCAGTGAACCTTTTCCGGATTAGAAAGAAATCTGCTCACTACACCAACTGCATGAGCAATATCAGGCTTGTATAAACCATAAGATACATTAAAGAACCGACTGCAGAAGAATAAGGAATACTAGACATAGCTAGTTACTTTCCTTAGACATTAGACAAGATTTCTTACTTAGATGAAAATAGTTGGTAAGTGAACTGCTAATTGATTTAGCATGTTGTATGTTGAATCTACCAAGCACTTGTTCAACATACTTTTCCTATGACAACCACAGCTTTTCAGCTCTCCTATCCCGAATAATGTCCATATCAAAAATCTGCTTTACTGGACCTAAATCTTTCATATCAAATGACTTAGACAATTGTTCTTTCAACCTATAAACCATACTAGCATCTTGTCTTACAATCAACATATCATCAACATATAATAATAGGATAATAAAGTTATCATTAGGGTGTTATTTAACATACACACAAGAATCCGCTCATGTTCTTTTATAGCTATGACTCACCATAAAAGAATCAAACTTCTTGTACCACTGTCGCGGAGCTTGTTTCAAGCCATACAAGCTTTTTTTCAATTTGCAAACTAAGTGCTATTTCTCTTTCACTTCAAAACCCTCAGGCTGATTCATATAAATGTCTTCCTGTAAATCACCATGCAAAAATGTAATTTTAACATCAAGTTGCTCAAGCTCAAGATTCAAACTAGCTGCTAATCCCAGTACCACTCGAATAGAACTCATCTTTACAACTGGAGTAAAGATCTCATCAAAATTGATGCCTGGTTTCTGAGAAAAACCTTTTACAATCAATCGAGCTTTGTACCTCACTAGTTTGTCACTATCTTTTTTCAACTTGAACACATATTTATTCTTTAATGGCCTCTTCTTTGTTGAAAGTTTAACAAGATCATAAGTATCATTCTTTCGTAATGACTCCATCTCTTCTTTCATTACTTTTAACCAATGCTCTCTATTCGAAGTAGCCTGCATATCTTGAAAGTATTCTGACTCCCCTTCACTGGTAACTAAAATAAAATCTGAACTTGGATACCCGGTAGATGGCTTGCATTTTCTAGTAGATCTCTTGGGTTGAGACTCTACATCACTTGATGTAGAAGGTAGCTCTCCTTGCTCAACACTCTCAGGTAGAGAGAATTGCTTTTTCTGTTCAAAACTAATAGCATCTGGCTCATCACCAACTGTACTGGCTCATTCATATCCTCAAGTTCTGTTTTTTGCTCATTTTCACCATCTGTGGCTCTTTCCTGTGAAATCTCTGTCGGTGTTGAAACATCACACTCAACAGTAACCCGTGTAGTCTTCTCATTTTTCTCAAAGTCTGCTATGGTTTCTTTTTCATGAAAGACCACATCCCTGCTTCTGACTGTCTTTCTCTTTACTTGATCTTATACCCTGTAGTCAAATTTTTCATCACCATATCCTACAAACACATATTGTGTAGCTTTACTATCAAGCTTTGATCTCTGCTCTTTTGACGCATGCATGAATGCTTTACACCCAAAAACTTTCAAGTGAGAGTATGAAGTATCTTTCCCTGTCCACACTCTTTCTGGAATGTCAAAGCCTAAAGTAACTGATGGTGACCTATTAAGTAAATAACAAGCTATGTTGACTGCTTCACCCCAAAATGACTTTGGTAATTTTATCATCCTCAACATACATCTAACTTTTTTTACAATGGTACGATTCGTTCTTTCAACTATACCATTATGCTACGGTGTTTCAGGTTCTGTCATCTCATGCCTGATCTCATGCTTTGAGCAATACTCTTCAAAGCCTTTAGATGTGTATTCCTCATCATTATCAGTTCGAATACACTTCAAGGGTAACCCTATCATCCTTTCAACCATGGCATAAAATTTTTAAAAATACTGTAGTACCTGACTTTTGTATTTCAACATATACACCCAAGTCTTACATGAAGCATCATCAATAAAAGTAACAAAATATCTGTTACCATCTAATGACTCAACCTCAATGGGACCACATACGTCAAAATAAATTAAGTCCAATCTATTTTCTTTTCTCTGAGAACTTTTACAAAAAGAAAGTCTATGATGCTTACCAAACAAACAATAATCACATGAATCGAGAGACATACATTTGGTCAACGAAATGAGAGACTGTCTTGGTAAAACCTGTAACTTTTTTTCACTCATGTGTGTCAGCCTTCTGTGCTACAAGTTTGCTGAAGCATCATTTTCAACGATATTTATCTGGTTACCGTTCAATTGCATTCATGTCTTATACATTGTGTAGCATAGTTTTCCCATTGCAACTACCATAGATCCTTTGAGAAGCTTTCATTGTCCATTTTTTTATCAGCTTTCATATCCCTCCTTATCAAATACATTAATAGCAAGCAAGTTCATTCTCATATCTGAAATGTATCTAACATCCCTCAAAGTCAACATGCAGCATGTACTAGTTTGTATAATAATATCACTAATCCCAACAATCTACGACACATTCTTGTTTTTCATCTTGGTACAACCAAAGTCTCTTGCTTTGTAAGTTGTAAATAACTCTCTCTTAGGAACACAATGATATGCTGCTCATGTGTCAACTATCCACTCAATGCCAGGATCACTAACATGATTACAATCATCATGTGTACAAATCAAAGTAACTGAATCACTATCTGAATTTACTGTTGCAATATTGCCATCATCTGAACTTTTACCTTTCTTATCTTTTCGCTCTTGCTTCAAGATTTTACAGTTTCATTTTCTATGACCCGCCTTACCACAATAGAAACACTTCACTTTACCTCTAGACTTGGATCTATGTTTAGACTTACCACGACCTTTTGAGTCCTGACCTCTGTCGATGTTTCTACCCCTGTTCTCTGTGACCAGAGCTTGATTCCCAGAGTCTACATCTTTTCGCCTTGCTTCTTCATTAAGCATACTGTCCTTTACCATCTCCAATATCACCTTATAATCAGGAGCTGAATTAAGAATAGTCACAACTAGAGTATTCCAGCTATCTGGCAATGAACCCAAAAAAATAACGCCTTCATTTCATCATCCATCTTAAGCTCCATAGTAGTCATCCGATTAAATATATCTTGAAAATCACTCAAGTGCTCTGTAACAGATCGTCCATCCCTGTACTGTAAAGTTGTAAGCTTTTTAACAAGCATAACTTTATTCATACATGTTTTTCTCTCATACAATGCTATTAATTTTTCTCAAACAATGTGAGCATCTGATTCCTGCACTACATGATGGAACATGCTGATATCAACTCATTTTTTAATTATAGTCAGCGTCTTTTTACCTAGCTTCTTCTAGCTTTTATCTTTCATATATGTTGATTTAGCTGAATCACCAAATACTGACCCATACAAATCTTTACAGTATAGATGATCCTCCATCATAGGCTTTCAAATTGAATAATTCGATGCTGTCAATTTTATCATGAAACCTGTATCACCTCCATGATCTCAAACATAAATTTACTTCTATCCTGGGTTGCTTCTGTATTTGATGTCTCAAAATAACCCTCGCTCTGATACCATTGTTGCGCCTGAAGCAATAATCACAACAATACAGAAGCAATAGACAACAATCAATAATCAAAGACGCAGAAAAATAAAGCACACCAAGATTTACGTGAAAACCCTTCAGTGTAGAGGAAAAAAATCACGGACCACCAGAAAAATCTTCACTATCAAATAATAGTTACAAAGTTCTTCTCTAGCTAAAACTAGAGCTAAACAACAACTAGAGAAAAATTTGGAGAAATCTCACCAAATAAGTGACTCAACAAATACACCCTGGATTTGTTCCTAGAGAGCTTCAAACCTGATCGTCACCGTTCAGAATATAGAACTCTGAACCATAAACCTTCTGACAAGGTTTCAACTCAATCGGACCACAGATCGACTTCCGTTTAACCAACTCTTCCTTCTCTTTTTTCTCTTTGCTTTTTCTGGCTTTTCTTTTTTTCTCTACTTGGTTTTTGACACACACTTAAAACAACCCCACCTCTTTTTTATTAAGTAGCTAGGGCTCTGTGTAAAATAAAATATCAAGGCCCATAACCTTTACTTGGTCCAAAACCACTTACATGGGGCTGGACCCCATTTTTCTAACATCAATAACAATATATAAAAGTAGTCCCTTATTTCTAAATTTAATGCCAAATCATTTTTGTCTTAAAAAAAAATTTAAGGATAATTTTAGAATTAAAAAAATTGATGAAAAATAAAGAAAGCCTAGACTACAGTGAAAATGAAATAGAAGAAAAGTGAGAGAACAGGAGATCAAACAGGAAAAAGAAAGAATTTCTTCAATTGTTTGTTGATGGCATTAAAGGGTTTTTGTAGCCTTGATATTCAGCGTCAAGTTCTTCTCAAAGACCACAAAATCTTCTTTGAAATTCAACCAATGCCAATGTCTCTCTAATCTTTCTCTATCATAGTTAGGATTTTTTCTCCTTTTTCCAAGTTCTCCTTTTTAACCTTAATTTTTCCTGTCCCGAAATTGTCTACTCAATAACCCACTTTGTCACCTTCCCCAAGATAAATGATTAATGAGCTTGAACGTAGATTCAAGTTAAGCCTTACTGGTGAGAAAAAAATTGAAAAAACAAAAAATTAATTAAAAATTGTAGTGTTTAATTTGGTTTAATTTTTTTTTAATTTAATGTGAATTAAATTTGGATAATGAATATATATT